>WEDG01007007.1:0-76954 GCA_017591395.1 Schistocephalus solidus | reverse complement strand
GCATATATCATATGCTTCAGTATGCAAGGTGGGATTTTATCCGTTCCATATATCCATCATCCTCTGCAGAGTCAATCTTTGCATTTACTTTTTTCCCCCCTCATTTTAAACTAGCATCGCCAAGTCTTGACAACCTTGGTTCTTTCCTCCGCTTTTGCAACCCCGACGATGGTCTCCAGGTTCAGTTGAGGATCAAGGTGGGTTCTGATAGTTTTGCTTCTTTGATTGGGTGACTATGCAGTCGGCAAGGTCGCATCTCAATGATGATCTCATGACCTCTAATGTCCCGTCTTCGTTTTGACCCTGGTGTCCACGATGTGTCCGTCCTCTCTCACCTCCACTGGTGGTTACAAACAGTAGCTCTGACTGCTATATTATCTCTCACACGACAAGGAGCGTTCCGAACCCTCATACGTTGTCAGCATCATCACAGATCTATCCCATTGCATCTAGCTATTAATGTTTTAGTGAAGCAGTTTTTTTCTCCTATTTTGTTTTTAAATTGGCGGCTTGCTGAACTCCGCCTCCAATTTACCGTAGGAGTTTTTTTACTGCTTCTTTTTCTAGTTCACCGTTTATGTTAAAGATTGTTGTCTATTGTTTTAAAAATGGCAAATCGTTCTGAATCGGATATGCCTACCATAATGTTAATTTCTGCTGTTAATATGGTTGCTCACATAGAGCAGCAATTATCCACTTTGTATTTATTTATACCGCGATACTAAGTTTGAAATGACGGGGCTCTCTGGGCCTTAAATATACAATTTATTTATTTATTTATTTATAAGAGGTGGAATTAGACAGTTGTCTGATAGCTTTTTTGACGGTTTCTTCGCTAAAACAGATCTCATTGAGGGTAAATGCTGTCATGTCTGTTGGTTGGGGTATCGGCTCCTCCTCAACTAAATAGTTGGCTGAGAAGTACTTATTGAATAAATTTGCTATTTGTTTATCGTCCGTTATTACTTGTCCTGCGTCATCAATCATGAGTTGGGGACCTGGTTTTCGATTAGTGTTCATATTATTCCGAAAGATCTGGGCTTTTTTTCGGAGGACTCTATGGCCCGGCGTTCCGCTGCTATGTTTTGTTTGCTTCCATTTTTTCACCTAGATCATGAATTTCTCTAATTCGACTGAGTGTGGATAAATAACTAACTGAGGGATCATGAAGTGGTTTTTTTAGTTTTTTTAGTCTCTTGGAATGGAAGTTAGGATTTTGTGTTTTATACGGTAATCTCTTATCTATTAAGGTATCTCGATTTATAAAAAGGGTAGAGTATAAAAGGTTTACAGTTTCCGTCGCGGATGTCGTTAGGAGATATGAACTCCAGTCTAGTGACCTTACATAGCTGTTCATATATTCAATGTCGAGTTTTTTTGGATTTATGTAAATTTAATTAGAATCTGATTTTTCTTTTATGTTTAGAGGGAGCATTGTTATTATTGCCTTATGATCACTTTCAAAGGTTATGCTGTCGTAATGCGTATGTAGAGGGCCAGATATCATTTGTGAGAATAATGTCTAGTATGTTGTTCCCTCGGGTCGGTTTATTGATTATTTGTGTCCAGTTATGGAACACAATTGATGATAGCAGTTAATCATGTCTGTTGGGAGCTGATAGTTTAGCCTAGTTTATTTCAGGACGGTTTAGATCGCCTGCAATTATTTTATATTCAATTTGAATATTTGATATGGTGTCTATTAGATTGGTTAGGCCAGTGTCATCATTACTACATTCTGGAGGAGTGTAGAGACATCCGATAAGTATATTTTTGTACGACAGGGATTTTAATGTGGCAAAACATGCTTCGCCAAGGAAAGTTTCGTGTGAAACATTGAAACCATTTTGTTCAATGGTAGTTTTGATGTATATCATACAGCCACCGCCTCGTTTATTAATGCGGTCTTGTCGATAGAAATTGTAGTTCGGACAAATAGCGAAGCGTTCGATGTTAATTCATTTAGCCCATGTTTCCGTTGAACAAACTATATCGGGATTATAGGATTCAACGAATGTCCTAAGTTGTGGTATTTTATGTTCTATCGATCTCGCATTAATAAGGGCGATACTTAGGATGTCGGATAGGGAAGAGGCCAGCTGTTGTGAAAAAAATGATTTCTAAAACTGTTTTGACTGTGCGATGGGCTAATAGAAGGGAAGTTGGTAAATGTTGGAAGTTATGGTGATGTGTTTGGTGAGAAATGAGTGAATGGGTAAGAGTGTATTTGTTGAGTGTGTGGTGGGATTTGAGAGCATGGGTTTAAGTGTATGGGTTGTGTGTAGGTGTAACAGAGCATGGGTTGGTTAAAGAGGTTATGCCCCATATGGGCGGGGAGGATTAACTGGGCGGTTATTGTAAATACCTGGGGCTATTTTTGGGAAGTTTTGCTGACCTGTGTAAGTGGTTTGGTTGCCATTAGTTGCTACTATGTTTGAAAGGTGTGCGTTGGTTTACTTCTATGTTATGCATTTGGATTTGAGGAAGTTGAGGTGTTATTATAAGAGCTTATTCGTGTCTTATGAGAGTTTGCAGAGTTTAAAGCACTCATATTTCTTGGGTTGACATTTTTGGGCTTTTTAGTAGTAATGGTGTGCTCAATAAAGCTTTTTGTATAGGAATACTAACTGGGAGATAAATTGGGTTATCTTTTGAGCTTGAACGGATTGACACGTACGTCATAGCATTTGTATGAGTTGCTGGATCGACAATTTCAGTTACTGGTTGTTCAGTTGGCGGATTCGTAGTAACACTTATATTACTATCTAATATTGCGATATGAATGGATCCAGAATTTGTGTCATCAAGCTGTTCCAGAGAGGTTATAGCATTTTGAGGTGCTCGGTTCGTTTGATTCTGACATCCTCTCCTTACTGCTAATGCAGTTATTCGATTAGTATTATGAGTGTCAGAAAAACCATTAGATAAACTTGCCAAAGGTTTGGCTAAGGAGACACTATGTTTATTATTTTTCTCTAACTGACTTATACGCTTTGCATTATAGCTGGCAGCGTTGGAAGTGCCTGCTTGGGGTTCCACTGAGGAGATGGTTTGATTTACATCTGGTTTGAGCTGTGTGGTTTTGGTCTGAAGTTCTTGTCTTTGCATAGGTGTGAGGTCTGGACCTATGAATGCTTTTCGGGTGAACAGAGTTTGGTTTGCTTCAGGGTTTTGTAGAAATAGATCGGCTTCGGTTTGTGAATAGAAAGTCACTAACACTGGCTTATTTTTGCTTCTTGAGTTAAGCTTTTTGGTGGAAGCTAAGCGGATGTTTAGCTCACATGAGTGTATGAGTTGTTGGATTGATGGTGTGGGGTTTACCGATTGGGGATATTTCGGATAATGACATTTAACTTGCGTTTGGACCTATCAGCGACCTCTGATGAGACTACATGTAATGTCGGTTCTATTTGTGGTACACTTGTAAAGCGACAAACAGTCGACTAAAGTTGAGGTTGAGAGTGTTGTTCCCCAAGGCTCTGTTCTCGGCCCTATTTTGTTCATTGTCTACATCAACAATTGTGCCAACGAACTGGACTGCGATATTGCCATGTTTGCCGATGATCTCAAACTTTGGCGCGTCATTCAAACTGCGGCGGATGAAGAGAACTTGCAGGCAAACTTAAATCGACTCCAGAAATGGTCAAATGACTGGCTCTTGCCGTTTAATGAGAGCAAGTGCAACATCATACGAGTCGGGAAAAGCAATCCTTCGAACCGTACGGTTTACAGTCCGAATGGCATTCAATTGAAAGAAGTGGATGTCCAAAAGGACCTTGGAGTCTGGATCACGCCCTCGCTTAAACCCTCCCTACATTGCGCAAAGGTAGCGAAGTCAGCCATGTCGATTCTGTACCTCGTTAAACGAGCTTTTGCAGCCTTCACTACCGACAGCTTCGCAAAAGTCTTCGGAGCATTCATGCGGCCACAGTTGGAGTCCGCTATCCAAGCTTGGAGACCCTGGGCGGCGAAGGACATCAACATCCTCGAAAAGGTCCAAAGGCGAGCAACCAAACTTGTCCTTGGACATGGCTCACAGCCTTATGAAACACGGCTGTCGAGTCTCAATCTCTTTCCCTTGCACTATAGACAGCTTCGGGGGGACCTGATACTAATATTCCGCATACTACGCGTCCAGGACTGTTGTCTCGTACCAGGGGATTTCTTCGAGTTAGCAAAAACAACGAACTTGAGAGGTCATCCTCTCAAATTACGTGTGACTTGAGCAAGGCTAGACACTCGGAAGTACTTCTTCTCCAAAAGAGTAGTCGAAGCTTGGAATAGTCTTCCTCTGGATGTTGTTATGTCGGACTCCTTGGAGGTTTTTAAGCGAAAGTAAGATCGATATAATGGTGCGAGCTACAAAAATAACTGAAGGCTGCAAGTGTGACATCATAAAATAAGGCATTTATGATAATACTAGCTATATTTGAGTAAAATTTCTTTATGTTTGTTATTTTTGTTCGAGGGCTTGCATTCTCCCATTATTCCCATGCTGGGGTCCTCGAGGTCTTCGCTGCTTAACTTTTTGCAAACCTTGTTGACACCGTGAGTGTTCGCATCATCTGGACCTGGCGACCATCGTCCATGAGGTGTATGAACGTTCTCCCTTGGTTCGAACCGCAATGGACCAAGGATGATCTGGACATATATTTTTGCCTTTGAAATCCCTCAAACGGACTCTTCAATCAGCAAGGGAAAATCTGGCTAATTCATGTGACCTCCGAAGTGCCCCCCGTTGGACCCGCTCCCAAGGGTGACAGTTTTTTTCTCCTTAATATCACCGGGAGTTTTTTTTCACTGTCTGCTCTTTTTCAACTATGTTCCACTATGTTGGCCTCACCAACATATCGAGATACTATTTTTCTGATACCACAACTCGCATGTACAAATAGGGAATTCAAAGGTGACTTACCTACACCTCCCTCAAATAAACTGATACTGATACTGTTTACAAAAGATTTTGAGTCTAATAATGAATTGAGCAACGTAAATAGATGTTCATATTTTTCGATAAAGTTTTGCAGACGTAGGATAGCAGAGAGATCTAGTTTATCGATAGTTATTTTGCGTCCGTCATATTTCTGGTATATGAATACGTGAGGATTTAGACGGTTTGATGCCACTAATTGGGAGCTAGGGTACAGAGGTACACTTCTTATAAATTTAGATTATAATTTAGCGGGAAAATATCTCAATATCTTCAAATAATACGCAATTTAAACTTATCTTGGAGTTGAGGATTTTAAGCTGCACACATACTAATTTATCGCCTATCAGAAGTGACCCATTTGATGGCGTCGTGCCAATTATGAAGATTTTGTTCTTAATATACCGAAACTGTGTAAATGAACCACCCGATGGTGGTAGTGGCCTTTAATCTATAATTCACCGTAGTTATCTCTTCAGATGACAACCGGAAATGCACTTGTCTTGGGCTTTTCAGCCACAAGTTCATAATCCGTCGCATAACACCCAGGTAAACTAAAAGTAGAAGAGTTAAAGGAAAGGAAGTAATCATTCCCAACTTACGTGCTAGCAATGGTTAAGTGCCGATACGATGACAGTCATCTATGACGGAGAGAAAATCGGCATCCATCCTCAAACGCTCTGAGACGCTGTCATATACTACTTTATCTATGTAATCGCCTTTAACGCAACACCTCTCACAGCCATTATAGGCATTACCATTCTTAATTTGCTTAATAAAAGCTCTCGCCTGAGCATCGCAAATTACAGCTGCTAAACGAAACCCAAGGGTCCTCTTGATATGTTCGACATGCAGACCATCTCTGGCCAAAGATTTTAGTTATTTAGTGAGGGGACTACATAAAGTTTGTACATCTGAAGGCTTTCCAAGGCCACAGTAAATTCCCACAACGAATAGTTCACAAACAAAGGGCTCCATAATTCTAACTAGGATAGGCCAAAACCCGCGCTTAGTTTTATAATGTATAGGGAGCCCATCAATAGCTAAATAAGTTACAACAATATTACCTATTAGACGCCTCGTAGGGTCTCGAAACTGCTCAGTTAACTGCTTCACAATTAATAAATGAACGTACTCACCACTGCCCATTGCCGTCACTGTTGCAACATCAGTTTCCCCAGCCAACAGCGTTCGGGCGTCTGGAGGAAGGTCAGAGGTAAACCATGTGATAATCTTCAGAAGACTGCTTTGATTAATTAATGGCATACGCAAGCGTATTGCCCAAAAACTCATAGCCTCTCGAAACGTAGGTGCCTCTTCAATTTTAGGTGCGCTTGAAGAGTTTTTTGGTTCCACGTCAGATACATCTGACGTCCAACTTGTATCCTCATCAGCAGAGGAAATCTCTAAGTTGTCATATGACAAACTAGAGGAAGAGGTCAGATGCCACGACGATTAAGATGAATCGGATGGATACATTTTCATCCTATTCTCGGCAATTCGACGTAAAGCATCCAGAAAACCTTTCTGGGCACGTCTCCTAAGTGTTCTCATAGATACTGCTCTAAACATTCTGAAAAAAAGCAAAAAAAACGGTCAGTATAGACAGAAAAGGGGTGCAGGCAGTTAAGCGACCGCGTCGCAGCACGATTGGGCAGAAAATGGCGCGGCACGGCGCTCGCGGGATTAACACCTCAGTGCTCGATCGATTTGCCAATACCACTGCGCGCATTTGTAGCGGTCGAGGACTTCGAGGTTGGCACAAACATGGGCTAGTAACGCACCTGTATTCGTTATTAGACGATACGCGTATTGAACAGGGTCTCTAAGCACCATGCCGATCACTCAAACACAACAGTCATTAGAAGGAACGACATGAATGTCGGAAATTGATTCTACTAGTAAGAAGGATAAAAAGGTATGAAAGGACACGATAGAAAATAAGGAAGAGAGTGTTACATGAATCGATTTCCCTTTTGGAGTGGGGGAATTATGTCTTGTCTGTTGGATAACCGGTGTGGAGTGCAACGCTGTGGGCAACTGCAGTGTTGGGGCAAGGGAATGCTGACATTGCCGGAGGATAACGATACAATAAGTGGCAACGGTACTCGTGGGGACGGGGGTCAGTGTTTTAGAGTGGAAGGGGGCACCGGCATCTTCACTGACATTCCGTCACTACATTCCCATCCAGGATCCACGCGAAAAGTGCCTCCAGTGCAGTTAAACAATTCTGTTGGAACTGGGGTTCGTTACACATTCTCTTGCGCCCTTAGCGACGCGTCATCGAGGTGTACTAGCAACTAATCAAATTCCAGATGCGATTGACGTACGACCGTTCGAGCCTTGAATTGTATTTCATTGCTATTATAATAGCCCTATAGGGCTCCATCGTGTACACCCTCGATGTTTGTCACATGCAACAAACCTCCTTCAAGACCTGCCTCACATGCACGTAGTTGTGAACTCGAGGCGGATTCTAAACTCAAGATTTTCACGTTTGATGTTTCTTCTGAAAAAGTCTCCGTGTCTTAATGCACTTCAAAATCGAGCAGATTTTTATGAAAATGCCACTAAAATATTTAGCACCGGAATATTCATTATGTCTTCTCGGCCCTTAGTAGTACGTATGACCTCACATTGATTTGTTAAATCCATTGGCATCTTGTTGGTTCCGTAGCTGTTCGGTTGTGCTCAACCACCGATTCTTGTGAGTTAGGGTGTTTCTCGGATGTTATTGCAGATGGCGGAACGTATGACCTCTTCCGAAGCCCCGACGATAGTCACATCTGAAGATTCTGCCCAGCCGGTAAGAACATTTTACTCTTGTTTTTCCAATATCCTTATATTTCGTTCAGTCAACCTCGATTTTCCTACACGGTACGATTTTAACATCACAATTGTCCGTTGCTAGCCCCTATGGTTAATCTGCAGTCATTTTCGTAATTATTTTACTCTTTTTAGGAGTAAAAGTAGGCTAAATCCGCCCTGGAATAGTTGGCGCAGGATGTGCCCAGTCAGCCAAACAGATCACTAGCCGCGCACAGGCCCGATAACCTGAACTACTAGTGCAGGGCTAGACGTGGGCCGGTAAAATGTTATCAGGCACCCGAGCTTCTTCATTTTTTTAGAATTCTTCAGGGCTCTCAGGTTTGACCCTAATTCGAGCAGCTTTTTAAGTCGCTTTCACGCGTAGTTCCCTTCCTGTTTCACTTGGCTCTGGTGTAAGTACCCGCGTTTTCACACATGTCACTCAATACATTTTTAAAAAAATTAAATGTTGAATTTTTCGACACAGTACCTGACTTTTATGAGAGATCTCTCAAGGGATTTGGGACCGACACGTGTAGGTGTAATTTAATCCTAGCCACTCCAATCTCTCTCTCTGCCTCTCTCTTTCTCTCATCTCTATCTCTCTTTCTTACCATTGACATACTGTTTGTTTTCGAATGAAGGATGACGTAGGTGAGGCGAAAATTATTCCCGCTATAAGCAAACTCGCACTGAGGTCCTCACTACCCCTCTGCTGACAGTGGTGGAGCTCTCGCTTATGATGTTAAACTAACGATAAGATTTGTGCAAAATGTTGACTAGATACCTTGCACTCCCCCTTCTCTGCAGGACCAAAATAGGGACTTCTTAGCGCACTTTTCAAGGCATGTGTTTTTATTGATATTATAATAGCAGTCAAATCAATCGTATGTAAGCACTACATTCCAAATGTTGGCCATATTAACCACGGATGATACTTTGCTATAGCAAACTGACCGGCCCAGGTGCCTCGTGGGCAAAATCACATAGACTCACATTATTAACTCAAAGCAGATACCTCTATTCCTTGTTTAAAATTGAAGAAGCAACATTTGTTTGGCTCACGCAATGGACGTAGTCAACCGCAAAGGGCCTGACACCAAGCAGCTTAAATCATTTTCCAAGTTCGGTGGCATGATAATTTGTTTTCGATCAAAGAAGTTCTAAAGAGGTGACTTATCCAGTAATTTAAAACAGGAATCATCCCTTGCGGAAGAAGTTATGTTAAATAATTGATGAGGTAAACTGGTCATCGCTTTTCGGGGTTTTAGATAAAGAGGGTTTATTGCTGACCGTAAATGTGTCGTGGGGCATTTCGCGGACTCTTCTCCCTTGCTTCTTTGGTCACTCCTTGTCTAAAAACTCAGAACCGAATCAGGTATTTACTCGCTTTTCTTTTTTGTTCTTTCTGTCAGTCAATATCAGTGCTGGCTTGAACGGCTCTGAAGTCGATGGGATGAGGAACAATTTCTGCCCATGTCCTCCAATAATTTGCTTGTTCCTAGCGATCAACGTCCTGAACACAGAACTTCATCCAAATCCGTATCCTCTGCAGACCTAACTTAACTACGTTATGTTAGCTAGCCACAATAGTGGCAGCGTCACTGTTGAAAGGACTTTGAATAAACTTAGTGGTCTTGCTGAGGCGCGTTACCGAACAACCGAGACAGCGGCTCCTTATTGCGCCGTCAGAAAGGGTCGTTCTCGATCGGTGGTGAGATTAGAACCTAAGATTTTTATCAATAAGCCAAGTCCGTTGAGTATCACAATTTTTCTCAAGCCACTAGCGCGTATAGGCCAACGTCCTCAGTTCTGTAATAGGAGGGCTTTCGTCGTAGCTTCATGTATGAACATTTATCTTCTAATGCGTCTTACGGCAAGAGCACACCCTTGAATCTGTGCAACTTGTTATGCTTAGTAGTTTTTATCGTAGCTTTGGTCTCTTTTTACCATATTGAAACCCAGGTTGGCAAAGAACTCGACCGACTTGAGCCAAATCGTTAAGCGAAACCTTTGTTTTCTGAAAATTGATCTCGGCTTGAACTTATTTTTCGCGAAAATTATGCTCTCAAGAATGGATTTCGCTTCCTCTAAAGAGCTCCTAAACACAGCGATATTGTCTGCAAAATTAAGGCCCAAACGAGAGGGTCTTGTCCTGTCTCGGCGCTCTCGTTTTCATGAAACGCTGTCGATGTAGTCAGATTATTCCGAGGGGAGGCGCTGTTTGAGAAATTTTCAGCATTTTCCTTCAATTTAATTGAAAAAACGTAAACAGTATAATTTATTTGTACCAACAAAGTTCGTAGCAGCTTATCAAACAAAACCCGTATCTGCATAACGTAGATAACGAATAAGAAGCATGCAAAAAGTTGCACTTGCGCAGGAATATACAACAGAAAGGTCATTGTTCACTGAGCAATAAATTTTTAACGCAATATAGTAAAAAAGAGCAAGTTGACTTAAAGGGGATTCGCAAAAATTGGTTATTACCAGGGCAAATTTAGGTTGACTATACGGTCCAGCTGTTTGCATAGGTCGGGTTCCTCCAACCGTTTGTAGGCTGTTTCCGAGTAGCTCAAGGCCCAACCAAGTATTCAGAAGGCTGTTTTAGGGTCAACGGAGTTACCAACACCTAAGAAACTTTTCTTAATAGAACAGGAAGGGATTTTATTTTCCTGTTTTTAAAGCCATTTATTCAGGTGCTCAACTGACCTGGCTGTTATCTGCCTTGACTTTCGCCTAATTTACTTGCATCTCTAAGTGCATACGAATTCGTAAACACAATTTTAGGCTGCTTGCAATAGCAAAGCTATCTTTGTCCGTTTAATTGGGTTAACTTTAGTAGACCTGATGAATATGAGCTCGGCTGCATTGTACGTCCGTTCAGTGGTGCATCGCTACCGTCGCTTGTTGCTATTTGACCTGTTCTCACCCATTAAGTGTAAGAATACCATAACAGGCCTTTTGGAACTGACTGTTCCTTTAGTTTTGACCGTAAGGGTTTGTATTTATTTTAGATGAAGCGTGTTTGATAGCCACGTTGCAGCGACAGGTTTCAGTTGATAAGCCGTCACGAAATTTGTTGCTGCCAATACGTTCTGCTGTTTACGCTGGTAATGAAAGATCATTTTTTATATCACACAACTTTGCCTGGCGTCAATGTCGAATAGGTATTTAGTTTCTTCACTATAGGCTTGAAATTTTGCTCGCGTAAGTCCGTAGTGCGTCTTGCTAAAGCTTCTGATTTTCAAGAAGCGAAAAGTACTGTCAGCCTCCATTGCCTTCCAGAAAGCATTTCAGTTGATATATTTGAATGTTACCGCGTGATCAAAAAAGCAGATAATCATCGGATCAAAAAAAACACTCCGAAAAGACTATTCTTACTGACAATTTTATTTGAGGGTTCATTATCCTCATTCGGGCGTGTTGTGCATCACCCGCCAGTCGAATAGTGTTGACAGATATGCAGATTTTTGGTTGTGTCCTTGAGGAGTTAACATGTTGACTGGACTTCTCACTCATCTGGCTGGTTGATTAGAACTCAAATCCTGTTGGCAGCTGGCGCAATATCAGCACTCGCACGACATGTATGCTGTTTTATATGGCGGTGTGGGAACAAGTCGTTAGTGTGACGTGCGAGCAAGTCGGTTCGGATGGTCCTCGCTACAGTGAGAACTCTAGGACAGTTAATACACCCCTACTTTTCAGGTAGTAGGCATTTCGAGCTACTCCAACTCTGCGCTGTTAGATAGGATACTGCTTACAGAGGTCTCTTCTATTCCTAACAATACCAAAAAGCTAAACTCTGCCATGCATGTAGACCGCAAAGTATCGTACAGAGTCCGAAGGCTTCTCTTCGATTTCGCTGCCCGAAGTAGTAAAATTTTCCAGGGTGTTCTTTTCTGCATCGGAAGGTCTATTCCGCAATACAAACTTCAGTTAACCACAGTCTGAATTCCTGAGCACGATTGCCGCTCATTGAAAGTCCCTTTACTGTGTTGCTGGTCGATATCCAGACAAGTCCCCCCCACTAAGGCCAAGAAGGGGATCCCATTTAAATAATAAATAACCCTTTGTTTCAGATTAGGTTGTACTCACCGACCTTCCCAATTTCTATGTATCAAGTCAGCCTGCCGTGTTGTGGCTTGAGTCGAATCACTGGCTCTTTACAATTATGCCTACTCTATATGCCTTTTAGCCACTCGTTCTACGTTTGACGAACCCGAACCCTTCACCCTCCTCCAGCCGTCCACATGTGATTCACTGGTCGCCAGAAACAATTGACAACGAGTTTATGGGGAAGAAAAAATCCAAATGCTGCTGTATTTACGAGAAGCCCCGAAATTTTGATGACCCCTCATCGTCCTCTTCTTCCTCTGATGACAGTGAAGGTGATGATCCGCGACCCAAAAAGTGTACGGAACACTGTCGTGGCCACACTCGTCATTGTTACACCAAGAAAATTGCCAAGCAACAGCATAACGACGGTGCGGGGAGCAGTTCTACTGTCGATCCGACAAATGATAATAGCGGTTCGAATCCGGAAAATCTGCCAAATAACGGACTCCCTGGCGACTACTCTTATCCCTAATCTGCACACTTCCACCCCCCCGTCCCCCTTCCCCTATCCAAGCCTCCCTCAGATACATCCTTCATTTTGACAAATTCATTCTGCTGCCGCATTCACTTGTTTTATGAAAAGTAGGGTACCGCGCAGTCCCGGATGCCAGTAGAAAGTTATCTATTTATTTGCGTGTCCTTAAATTATTTCCCTGCCCTCAAGACCGGCGCGGGACTTGCATGTTTTTTTCGCGTTAAATTTATAACCGACCTGTACAGTTGTCTTAGATGCACTGCGCGGTATCATGTTAGTGAACCTGGGCTTAGATCAAATATCGCGCACTGCCCTGTCTGGCGTGAAGATTGTCATTCCTCACCTTTTCTCAATAAATGAGCACAAATCGAAGGTGTGACTCGTCCTTGCTAAGTGCTTCTTGGCTTGGCTTCTCGGTCCGCCTACCTAGTATAGAGGATTTAACGGCGGTAATCTCCTTCTATATGACCTATTCTTTTAGTTTCGCGGAGTTTCCATTCTTTTCAATTTCGCTTTACAATGCAGCGTCCGCTCATCTTATTGTTTGTAATAGGCTATATCTTCATGGTGCCATGTTTAAATATAAAATGCGTCAGTCTATTGTGCTTGTAGTCGTAGTGACATTTGTCAGTGGGTTATGTGCTACATATTCATCACTTCGTGCGTGATTATCCTTCGCTGCAGTCGGCCGACGGCAGAATTAGACCTTGAGCCAGTTGGCACGTTACACCCGCAGGGTCACGAGTCTACCTCTCCGCACGTCCACGTACGTCTTCAGTTTGCCGCCTCGGGACCATCGTCGACCAGGAGCGGGTTCGGACCAGGGTTCATCACTGAGGTCGACGCACGGCTCAGGGTTGACCTATATCGATCAGCAGTTCCTGTTCTGTTCCTGGCCCACAGTATAGTCATGCCCTGGAGACCATGTGATCAAAGAGGAATTCTGAGAATGCATTGCAAGCGCCAACGATGGACTGCATCCGGACGACTCTGAGCGCACGGGCTGCATCTCACATCTGGAGTGTCTCTTGGTGACGGACACCTTGTGCGCTCATAGTTACTTCCTCTTCGGACTAATCTCACGCTGATTTGAGGACGTTGGTCAAAGGCCGCGCGCACTATTGATCCAACAGTTGACTCCGCTTTTGCCTTGCCTGTTTTGGTTCACTAGCCTCGCTGTCCTCTTTGACTGCAAAACCCAACGCTCCGCCGTCTGTGTTTAAGGCTGTTCCCAGTCATGGGCAGGCCGCGTCTAACGTAGTGTTGGGACTTGGTGCGAACATTCGGCGGCGGTGTATTGGGTCTGGAGTCTGTAAACATTGCATCAGGTCGTGTAGCGACGACCAATCGGCATTTGAATGGTATTACCGACAAGGAGAATGGACACTGAACCGACCACTTTGCAATCAGTTCTTCCCGCCAGTTAGCCGTGCCTGGATCCTGGCCGCAAAACCCTAAGGCTTAACCGAGTTCAGTTGGCCGTTGAGATAGATTCTCGCCGCGGTGTTGCCTTTTTTCGCGGATTTAGGCGAATGTTTGCATTCCAGGTGTAGTTCTAAGAAAGGAAGGAGAAAGTCGGTCGATCACCGGAACCTTTGCTTCATGCATCGTGCGATGAACTCCAGTACGAGTTCGGAGGCCGAGATGAATAGAGAATGATTCTGAAGATTAAAGAGGCTTCTTCTTCCCTACCTGTGCCGAGTTTTTACAAACTCCTTAAATGGTAGCACCTTTGGTAGGGGGTGATCATCTGCAGTCGTTGTGAGGGATAAATTTTCAAAAGGACGCCCTCAACCTGTATTTTCGTGTACAGAAGCGAGTCACAGGTGCCCCACATATCTGTTCGGCGTGCCTACACTAGCTGACGTATCTCAGGAGACTTATATCCCGAAATATGACCTAGTTTAGATATTATTACTTAACTGGGGTTATACTACTGCTAACCGTGCACCGTGATCCCAAAGTTTACACCAGGATACCAGAATGCACGTCCATTCAGGCACTCCGCCTAAAAATGACTACCTAAGTAACATGCATGTTTTATTGCTGCTCGATGTTGTTTATAGGTTCTAGAAAGCGCACATGATGATACCCTTTCTCGCACTAATTTTGTGGTAAATTACGTCTCATTAAATTTTACACGTAAGGCAATAATCTATCGGTTGCAGGAAGATTTGAGCTTTTTCAAAGACTGTGAACTGTCTGTTCGAGGCGCATGTTACCTGTCACTATTATTATTATTCTTAAGTATAAAACATGGTTCAAATCGGCAAGAACGTAATAAGTGACCCAAAGCAGGGAACAAGGGGTAGGTCAGCGGGTGATATGTAACCAGTGGAAATATATATATATATATGATAGTGTGGGGCTCACCGATCTGCCTAAGGGACATGTATGTTCCGTTGTGCCCTGGAGCTCAGACTAGAGCCCTCGCAGGCGGTCGCATAGCGACGTGTAGCATATTATGAAATGGAACCGACAAAGACTAGGGAGACCGGAATGGACATTTCTGGCTTATTAGCCGTCATCAGCCAGTTCGAATCCCAGGTGTGGCACACTTGGGATTGGGTATGACTGCCTGATGACGGCTAATAAGCCAGAAATGGCCATTCCGGTCTCCCTTGTCTTTTTCGGTTCCATTTCATAATATATATATATATATATATATATATATATATATATATATATATCCTAATCTAACCCTATGCATTGTTTTTGTTATGGTAGGTATTCGTTGCCGGGTTAGTAGGGTCGCACAATAGTTTATTAGTCCGAAGAGTGTGTGTATGGATTGCGAGATCCCGGGGCTTTACCTCACGCCGACGAATATGCGTGGTATCATTCCTAGCTGACCTGACCCACTGTTATTCGGACTCTTGACGGGAATAGGAATGAGACCCGCCATATGTGATCTGTGCTTATCAAAGTAAAACGGATGCATTTTGAAACTACCACGGTCTCCGCTTGGAAAGTTTACACTTGACCAGATACTTCGGTCCTCCTACCGCCAACGAACTATTGTGTGACCCTGCTAACCCGACAATGGATGCTACCCCTAACGAGCACAATATATAGAGTTAGGGTTACGTTGGCATGTAATTAGGTGGCGTATTACACGATGACCTGTCCTATGTTAAGTTGGGTTGCATATTACGTTCTTACAGAAGGGATATTTCTGCCTGCACTTCCTACAGAATATGTTTGAATTTATTGGGGTCTTAAAAATCAATGAGCAAATCATATTACTTAAGTAGTCGATTTTTAGCCGGCCTGAAAGACGCATCCAACTGCCAGCATCCTGATGTGGCTGCAATATATTTTGGGGTAACGATGCTTTGTATGGCTGCCCAAAGAGGACATAAGAAACTGAACTATCTATAATACATGTGGCTTTGCGCTTTCTTCCAAGAAAACCTTGTTAAAGATTAAGGTAAGGGTTGAGGTTGAATTTAAGTTCAAGTTTAAGGCCAGAGTTAAGGTGATAATTAGGCTACGGATTGAGATTTTTATCGTGTTATCTTAAGGGGTTAGATTTATGGTAAGGCTAGGGTTAAGATTAAGTTTAGCGTTCCGTTTTATGTTAGGGTTAAGATACGGGAGTATTTACCCAATCCAGACATTTACCGCAAGGCCACCTAGTTTAAGCAGGCGGGGCGGTTTCCATCCCTTGTCCTGTTTAGGCGGCCATACAAGGCATCCCTACCTATATTGTGGTTCTGCTGTATAATAATCGATATTGCAAATCGGCCCAAGTAGTCCTTTCTAACTGAGAGCATATTTCAGACTATAAGTTAGAATCGCCTACCGTAGGTTACTTACCACGTGGCCTGTTTCCAGTGCGTCTTGGGTTTAAGGTCATCTTGCGCTTGATGCAGTGTGACTGCGATGGTAGTCATTAGCCAGCCTTTAGTGGTCTTTTGCAAGGAGCTAAAGAAGGTTTAATTAGACGGTCATTCATTCAGCTGAACCTTTTGGAGCATGAAAAGCATTTCGTTCACTATGCGATAATTTCAGTTAGATAGTCTCCGAAGGCCTGATTGATCTGTTGGAGTCTTTCGGCAATGTATCGGAATATAATTCAGACAGAATCACGTTCAGTTTCCAGCTGCTGACTTCATCGTTTGAAAGCAGCCAGGAAAGATTTAATGTGTTAATGACCACGCATAATGTTTTATGAGTTCATTCCTTTACGTAGCACTGAACACGTAAGCGATTGAAAATAATGAACTTATCTATTATACCGCGCTATAACTGACTGTCCAGCAGTTTCCGCTTTTGAGAGCGTTTCCATTGGTTACTTTGCAGGATGCAAGGGGTCGTAGTAAGGTGTCGTCAATTTGCTCTCCTTGCGCCCGGCTTCAAAGCTGGTCTTCATTATTTGTGTATCCTCTAAGCTGCTTGAAGTATAGTTGCACACAGCTGATGTTCCGGTGCTCGAAGTTGGTTTACTTTGACGCCTGGGACGGCTAGCGTTTAACTGAAGTTCAAAACGACATCCTGGGGAGCGAAAGCATAGAAGTCGCATACTTAAGCCAACACCAGCCATGGCCATGCCACTGGTTGCTGCTGTCTGAGACAGTAACTCAGTGATCTATGCACGCTAAATTCCTATTTCTGGTGCCCTTTGCCTTTTCGTACAACTTGGGATTTGACGCGATGCTTGTATTTCTCTAAGTACACCCACTGTTTAGAAAGTACAGGGCTTCCAATCGCTAGGCCGGTTGAATGCTGAAATCGAAGCGGTGAGCAGGACACTTCAGTCGAATACTACTTAACCTGGTCGCTTACCGTGTGTTCTTTAGTGAGTTTGAAGTCGGAGCCGCATTTAAGAGATAGCGAAACGGTGATCCGTCCAACCGTCAGCATCGCGTATCGCCCTAAACACCAGTACGTCCTTTCGATCTCGCCTCCAGACGATAAAATAGTTCAGCAGTTGCCAGCCCCGGGGTCGGGATAAATCCAAGCTAACCTCCTCGCGCCAGAAGGTTGAAGAAGCGGTTGATCAGCAGAAGGTGATGTTCCATGCAGGTTCGCGGAGGATAGAGGTCGTTCTCGTTACAACCGCCGAGCCCATGGCGAGTCAACGCTTCCTCCCAGGCAACATGGTCTTGGCCTTGAAGTTGCCAAGGCCAACCAGTTTGTCTGCAGGTCTTCGTAAAATGTGTTCTTCGCATCGGTAGAGCTGTTTATTGCATGGAGGGGTTGTGTAAGTGCTGACGATGGTGGTGAATTTGGCTGCCTGAAGAGGCAGGCGTGGGGTCATCAATCGACCGTTGTGGCCCGGTGGCAGACGTGCCAATTGCCCACTATGTCATTCCGTGTGGCCATGGCGATGCCAGCATCGCGTCGCTCTGTCTTTTGGCTGCCGCTCCAGAAGAGGGTGTAGCCGGCAAACACCTACTTCAGCTGAGATCAGTGATGTCCACTTTTTAGCAAACCAGTTCTCGAGCGCCGAGCGCAGTTCTCCCTTCTGTGTTGGTTTCGGTCCAGGCTGCCAGAGGAAGCGGACTAACTCTAGCCTCTCATGGAATGGGGCAGAAGGAGCTTTTCCAGCATTTGTCTATCGCAAGTTTTCTTGTTCCGTCCACACGAGGAGGAAAGCAGTGCTGTCCCTAAATAGAGCTGCACAGAAATACGACATGACCACCAAAATGCGTATCTACTCATGGAAGAGCGATCCGATTTTGTCTGTTTTTTCTACGAAACCGTCTGTCGCCCTCCCCTCAGAACTTTTAAAGTGGAATTGGAAGAGAGGAGGAGGAAGGGACGGGGAAAAGTAAATACCGGTTGTGGGAACAACCGATACCGGATACTCTTATCTGGTGTAGCCAACCGGTCGAGGCGATTTCCCGGATGTGGTTGCTAGGCAGAGTCGAGAGTTGGGGAGCTCAGATGAGATTTGGGTGCCAGCTTGGGGACGCTAAAAATAGTCTCCACCTTCATGAGACAAATTATGTGACCTACTCTAACCTTCACGGTGGAACCTCTACCTGGACACCTCTGCATCGCACACACTCACAGGATCTCATTCGATCCCATTCTGTCCGACAGCCAGCTTGCTACTGTCGATAACGAACGCTGTGCCATAGGACAGAGAACGGGATCGATTGAGATCGTAACCCCGCCATTGAGGGTCACGCGCTTACTTGACTTCTCTATATACCTCACTGCATAAAGCATCTGGCGTACAGAGGAGTGGTATCAACCGTGAAACCGCTGTCTGCGTCTTGTCGGTTGCACCCTTAGCAACATACCTTAGTAATTATGGGGCCATCTGGGCCTTAAATATACAATTTATTTATTTAAAGACTTCTGAATGTTAAGTAGAATACCATTGTCTGATGACCATGCTGATACCTGGTCCTGACCATCCCTCAGAAACTGAAGATGTATTTAATTTTTAAGGGGATGGCCAACAACCACATCGTCCCCATATGTTATATGCAGACAGTCGTCTGGTGCTCTAAAATCGGGATAGGATGGCACCTCGAAGAACTCCGCAATTGTTGGGAAGGACCGTAGATTTCTGCCTGCCGGATTGTACGAATTGAGTGTGGGAATTAAAATAGTCTTCGAGCCAAGAGACAGCCCAGCCGGGAGAGCCACATGAGGATGTTTGGTAAGGAGGAGATGGCGCGGGATGGTATTGAAGGCAGAGTAGTAGTCAAGAAATGCAAATGCGTACGCACGGCAGCCCTTATCTAAATCTCTTAGTGCCGAATGTACCACAAGGGCAACGGAATCTAGGGTACTGTGCCTGACCTTATATGCAAATTGTAATTGGTCAGCGAAATTTTAGGAAAAGGGCTTAATTATATCTAGGATGGCTCACTCAGCAAGCTTCGGTAAAGTGGAAGAGCAGGTGATTGTATGAAAAGATTTAGGAGCAAAATTGGTGGATTGTTTAGGGATAGGGGTGATGCTAACTGTACGCCAAACGTCAGGAATCTGAGACTGCATGATGGGCATGTTGATAAGGTGTGCCAAAACAGGGGCGATCGGAGAGCAGCAATACTTTAGAATAAATGGTGCGACACCATACGGCCCAGCAGCTGTTGAACCACGGACCTTTTAAGGTCTTTCTCTGACTGACAGTTCGACCGTCGATTTCGACGAGGTCCACCGTATGCTCCACACCAGGTGGTCTTTCTCTACTATTGCATATGACACAGAGAAGAGACACTCGGTAGTAGTGAAAGGTTGTTTTAGGGGGGATTTGAGTCAGTGGAAGTATGGAACTAGTAATTTTCTTCCTCACTTACAATAGTGAAATTTCTGTCCATAAAGAGAGGGCATTGAAACAACCTGTTTTCAGAATTTTCTGAATATTGCTCTCCTCGGACTCATAAATCCGTCACTTCGTATTGCTAAAAATGAGATGTTTTTAATCTTTTTCGGAAATTTGTGTCTCTATTTTAAATTCCTTCCTTCCTTTTTAAGAAAAGCTAGCAAAATCACGGGAGAGCAACAGAGAATGAGGGGAAGAATACATGCATCAATAAATCGCAAAATATGGGATTGAGATGTGGGATAGGAACGCAAACGACGGATATAATAAAGAAATTTACGAATTTTCGTTAAAAGAGTGCCAATATATAGGGAGAATGAAAGATGGGATGTCAGAGCGAAAATACTTTGGAAAGATTTCTCATGGTTTCCTTGAAGACCATTACCTGACGACCATGTTGAGACATGACTCAGGCCATCCTTCAGAGGTTGGTGTGTCTAATTTTTAAGGGGATGACCAACAACCATATCATCCGCATAGTTTTTATATATATATATATATATATATATATATATATATATATATATATATATATATGATGGTAGTTGGGCGCTCATTGATCGGTTACAGGACTCACTCGTCCCGTTGTGCCTTGGGGCTTACTCTCAAGCCCCGCCAGCAGCCGTAAGGCAGCTAAGGATATAGGCAGAATAACATTACCGACAAAGACAAGGGAGACTGGAATGGCCATTTCTGGCTTAGTAGCCGTCATCAGCCAGCCATACCCAGCCCAAGGCGCTGCGGCTGGTGATCTCAGATCGGCAGTGTAGAGGGATAAGAGGTGGGGGGATAGGATGGCACCTTGAAGAGCTCCGCAGTATAAGTGTGTTCGCGGTATGAATTCCCTTGGACTACAGTAGTTCAGCTTATGTCCTTGGAAGTATGCTCACCTTAAGTAGTTGCATAGGCTTTTAACGTCTTCGGTTGTCATCCTAAAAATATCATGATCACATCCACAGTGAAGAACCTCATCAGGTTTCGAGTCTTCCCTTGAAGAGAAACGTTTTAAACTCTTTTATACTCTCACCTGCAGGCGGTCCTACCCCGCACACATGTCATTCCCCCAGACTTGCGTCAGTGTTCATTGATTGGCTTGTAACCCCTTTAAGTGTGGCCATTTTTGTTGATGCTGTTTTCTCTGACGATGGACCCCTGCAGGAGTTTGAAGGCTCAGAACAATAAACAAATTGTCATGGTGCTTGGACAGACTTCGTCTTTCCTCATACCGTACAGTTTGTGCTTCTTCGTTCTAAAATTTGTTCGAAGATATATTTTTATTTTTCGGTGAAAGTATCCTTATGGGTGCTAAATAAAACAGTTTATTTATTTATTAGTACGCTCACCGTATTCATTTACTTGGACTGCAATAGGTTCGCCGATGTTTGCCTAGCCACCTCCACGACCATACCTTTGAAAGTATGTTCACCTGAAGTAGTTGCATCACGGTGGTGTGCGCCATAAAACCACAGAAAAAGAAAAATGGGTAACTTTACACTGCACTGATGATTTCCCTCTGTTGATATGGTGCAATATTTTATAGCCCACGAGACTAATTACCCCCATATTGGAGGTGACCTTGCGCTAAATTCCAGGTGATGCTTATTTCCGTGTCTGACCAAGAAGGTAAGCATATTGACAAATGGCCTAGGGACAACGTTCGGAGATTTAGCGATCCAGGGTTTCGTAAATGTTCAGGTTGGGATTGTGCACTTTGTTATTTGTTGACATTTTTGGGTGGTTTGCATGTGTTGACACCGTCGTCGCAGGTATTATGACCAATATTCAACAATGACGTTGTTTTTGGGGGTCGTGGCTTTATTTATGGGTGGTGGATTATGGTTACCTTTTGCTCTAACCGTGAAATTGAGCGCAACGTCATGTCAACCTGAGTGGCCGTGGGGACGACAGGTATGGTAGAGGCAGAAACATTCACAGTGCCCGATAACTTGGGGACGTGAACAGCATTCTCCGACTTGGTCGTGACGCTGTCAGAAAAGGAAAACTTATCGCTTCCTACTGTGTTACGGGCAGTTGATTTTCCCATCCTGAAAGACCGAATCCGCTCTATGAGGGCTCCTGATTCATTTTCTCCGTAGTAGGTTGAGCATGCGTTCATATTCGTGGTATAGTAAGCGGGGAGAGAAAGCGCGTGCCCGAGGTTTTATTTTGAGATAGATATACCATAGTATCTAAACACTACGGTTTCAATACAGGTCAAAAAGTACAGATTCATCATTGCATTTACTGAGAAGTTATTGTTAAACTTCGTTTCCTTCCAGGTTCTGGGGGTGTAGTTTGTAGACGCCCTGACTTATTTGTGCGAATGAACTGATAAGAAAATACTGTTTGGGTCAGGCAGGTGTAGGTGTTCGGCGTTATAATGCAAAGCTATCCATGGGTGAGTCGGGAGAGACGAATAGCAGTTCGGTTCCAAAATTCTGCTAGTGTGCAATCTATACAAAACTGTATTCGACAGTCTGCTAGATGGCCTGGTCCTGTACATATTCCGCTGGTTTATATATATATGGCAAAGACATTATACCGTACTTCCGACATAGGTACTAGCTAAAAGCCCAGATACGTGTTTCGCCGATGTTTTTGCTGCTGCGTGACACAGCAACGAGGGGTTCGGCTCCTCAGTGGGTCCCCAAGCGTTCTCTATGCGGTTTCTGGTATATATATATATATATATATATATATATATATATATATATATATATATATATATGCAGAATAACATGACCGACAAAGACAAGAGAGACTGGAATGGCCATTTCTGGCTTATTAGCCGTCATCAGCCAGCCATACCCAAACCCAGGCGCTGCGGCGCCCGAGCCTCGAACTCGCGACCTTGTTGGGCAGAAGTCAAACGCTCTACCCACTGCGCCACGAGCTCGTTATATATATATATATATATATATATATATATATATATATACATATATATATATATAGAAGACGGGCAGGCGTTCTCTGGGACCAGATGTTTATTGATCCGATGTTTCGAACTCTAACGCGAGCCCACCGTCAAAGAATAAAAGACTGTACAGCTCACTGCATATTTAACTAACCTCTGCTGCGTATGACCTTCATCAGCGCCCTTGCTTTGTTCGCGCTGGGCCTGGTATGCAGCTGGCAGACCGACATGTCTATAGATCAATTCCGTGTTCGAGTGCCACGCTTGCTGCAGCAGGGCGTGAAATGTGGTCGTCTGACTGGCCCAGTATTCTCACGCTGCCAAAGTCAAAGTCGTGCCCTGGCGAGGTGAGTAAACGGCTACCAAGGAGAGTTCATCCTTCCGTCTCACTGCTAGCTCGTGCTCATGCATTCTCGTGCAAACCCGTTTGCCGGTTTCGCCAACATACTTGGCTCGACCACAATAGCAGTCTATCCGGTAAATGCTGCAAGATTTTTGGTTGAGGGGATTTGATATTTAGGTTGCATGAGTTGCCGGTGGATTGTCGCTTCTGATCTGTGAGCCACGCTGATCCCAAATTCGCTCACGTGTTTAGCGCATTCTTCGGATACGCCAGTATTGTCACTTGCGTCTGCGCAAGAAAAAAGTAACAATCGAGGAGCAACAAACCAAATTCTCGACGATGCTCGGAGAAGTGCTGACAAATGCTTTGCACCATAGCATTTCTTTACGTGCCAGACGCATTCGCGATGCACGTGACGCAAAATTGACACAGAAATTGACCACGTTGAGCAAAAAGAATGCAAAGAATTTGCTATGCTAACTTCGTGCACAACCTATCTTCCAAACAGCTGACAGCAAAGCAGGTAAAAGTCCTGAACCACGATGCATGCTTCAATACCGTGGATGCCCAACCACTTGCATTCATTGGAGCTGTGGAATCTGTCATTCGTGAACCCCCACTTACTTATGAAAGCAGAAATCTGCTACGATAGCGAATATCTTCCAGACTGATATTCCACAAAAAAACGCAAGAAACTCTCGAAAGCTGAAATTGAAGCACTTCGGACGCTAAAGGCCGCCAAAAACTGTTATTTCGAACAACAACAAAGTTGAGGCAGTTTTGGGCGATAAAACTGCCTATATCCCTCGCGAGGATGACATGACGAAGACGCTAGTAAAGCAATATCAACAAATACCTGGCAAATCTTCGGAAGTCGAAAGCAATAACGCAGACTGACTGTCAAAAGATGAACCTACATAAAGGACGCGGCGCTCGCGAGATTCTATGGCCTCTCTAAGGTCCACAAACCAGGAACCCCCCTACGGCCAATCGTCACTCTAAAGAGGCACTCCAACGTTTGGCCTAGCCAAGTTGCTGTTTCCACGTCTCAAGTTTCTAACCCAGGGTTCCACAACAACCGTCCAGTCAGCCGAACAATTTATACGAAATTTGCAGGGTATTCGACTTAGGATGAAGAAGTTGGGGTATCATTTGATGTGACGTCAATTTTCCCCTCCATCCCAAAACATCTCGCACTCGAAACCATACGTCAGTTCGACCGTCGATTTCGACAAGGTCCACCGTATGCTCCACACCAGGTGGTGCAGGGACGGTGACTTGCGCGTGAATTAGTTTTAAGTGATAGTAGCCTTGCGCTGCAGTTACCGCACTCTCTCCTCCTTCCCCACCTGAGCCCGGTGTCAAGATAGAGTCAAGAAGACCAGAGGCGGGAGAGGGCGCAGGTGGCTGGCGCGGCCGGAGCCGCCCCTGGGCATGCCACCACACCTGGCTCGGATCCCACGGAGTGGGAGTGCATAAAGGCCACATTAAGAAGAAGCCATTGCAACCTGACTTTCAGTCCGCCAGTCAGCCACTCCACACAAAACAAACATTGGGCTGACCACGCGGTCCGAGTTATCCCGTCAGTTGGCGACCTTCCAAGCCACGGCTTTTAGCGCACCGTGATAGTTTTAAGCGCATCAAATTGTTTATAGTGAGGAACATGCACTGAGCTGTCGATCTCACTTTCTCCCCAACCCCCACAATCAGACACTGTCCGAACCGGTCCGTTGCCTGATGTGGAAGTGGGCGCATTGGCTGACGGATCGGCGTACCCATCTTCGCGCGCCACAGCACGACATGGCCCCCATAACGCACACACCAGGATTCTCAAACTCAGGGGATATGGAGCAGCCATCGCCGTCTGACTCCCAGTCCACTGGTCAGCCACTCGACACACACAGCACATACACTGAGCCGACGGCGTGGTCTGGGTGGAAGCGTCAGATTGGCAGATTTCTTCAGCCACGGTTTCTAGGAAACCGTGTTATACCCCTGGTAAATGGTGATTGTGAGGGTGTTGTCGATGCTTTTGGTGTAACAGTGCGCTGATGTAGCTTAGTCTCCGGTGGTTTACCGGAGGTTGTCAGGGAGGCGCATGTGTCCTAATAGGCCCATGCGGTGTGTAAATGTGCGGGAGCAGTGAAGGCGGGCGCATCGACGGCATTTTGGAGCCCCAGGCACTGGTTCACCAGCCTCCATGCGATGGATTCGCAGGTGACCGACCAGGCCGATGCGTGAGTTAAAGTTGCGGGCGCAGTGTAGGCAGATGAAATCGATAGAAGCCAGGGGGGTCATTCATGGTAGTGGGGGTGGCAGGGTAGCTAAGAATGGCAGGAGCGGAGGGTGTGCATGGTGTATAGGTGTTGTCGGCATTGTGGTGAATTCCGCTGTCATGGATGCGCATGTGACAGAATAGGCCCATGCGATGAGTGAATGCGCGAGGACATTGAGGGCAGTGGAGGCGACGATCTCTGCTGTGTGATGGTGCACCAGGCACTGGCTCACCAGTCTCTGTACGATGTATTCGCAAGTGAACGACCAGGCCTGATGCGTGAGGTGAATGTGCGGTCGCATTGAGTACAGCTTAGGAGAGATTCCCCGTCGCTGATGGTGGTGGTGGTGGTGGTGGTAGTAGTGAAGGCGAAGGCGATGGTGATTGCGGTCGTGGGGGTAGCAGGCGATAAGTAGGGGGATGTGGTCTCTATGATGGTGGGAGTAATGGAATTTATACTTGGAGTGAGGGTGTGGGAGTCTGAAGGAGGTTTGGCAGAATTTGACGTAGAAATTTGAATTGTCGGATTGTTGGTGCATTGCGTCCGAAGATGTCAAACCAGGCCGATTCGCGCGTGGAAGATGCGTTAACAGCGCGGGCATTTTGGCAGGGCCTGGGTATTGGCGGTGTTGGTCCGGGGCACTGGTGACTTTCGTGCCGCTCTTTTGGCCTTGGCGGCGGCGATCCGGTTGGCCTCATAGATTGCTGAACCAGTCTTCACTGATCTTCTCCATGCCGGTCTATCCTGGGCGAGGTCCTCCCAGGTCGCCGAGTTGATTCGCAGTTGCTTCAGCGATTTCTTCAAAGTGTACTTGGAGCGTCGTATTTGACCACCCTGCCGGCGAGAACCCGTAGCGACATCTCCGTAGAAAAGTCGTTTGGGTAGTCGCTCGTCGTCCATTCTTACCAGGTGGCCGCTCCATCGCAGTTGCATTTGCCTCAGCATGGCATGGGTGCTGAGGATTCCGGTCCGCTCCAGGACTTCCGTGTCCGGGATCCTGTCTTTCCATCTCAGCTTCAGTATTCTGCGGAGGCAGCTGAGATGAAAGTGATTCAGCTTCCTGGCTTGGTTCGAGTAGACGGTCCAGGTTTCCGCTCCGTAAAGGAGTGTCGTCAAGACGACGGCCTTGTACATCTTCAGTTTGGTGTTCAGGTGAATACCGTGGCGATTCCACACGGAGGCCTGCAGCCGGCCGAAAGCTTCCCGACTAGCTTTGGAGATCCGTTGGGCAACCTCGTCATCGATTCTCGTGTTGCGCGACATCGTGCTTCCTAGATAAGCGAAGGTTTCCAACGTTTTTGAGATAGAGCACCGTTGACATTGATTTGAGGAGCATTGTATTCTGCGCTGGGTGGCGGCTGGTGCATGACAACCGTTTTTGGCTGTACTGATTGTTAATCCAAAATCGGCGCAGCCTCGGCGAAGAGCTCCATGCTCTTTGCATGTCCTCCTCCGTCACGGTGTTAAGGGCGCAGTCGTCCGCGAAAGAGCAAGTCATGGACCGTAGTCGTAGACACGCGCGTTGGAGCCTGCATACGCCGACTGTTGAGAAGGTGCCCGTCGTCTCTGTAGGCGATGCGGATACCAGGCTGCTCATCGCGGTAGGCGTCCATCAGCATAGCCGAGAACATGAGACTGAAGAGGGTGGGGGCCAGTACGCAGCCCCTGCTTCACTCCGCTGGTCACTGCGAATGCTTCGGATACCGTCCCGTTGTCAGTGACGCGCGCCGTCATCCCGTCAGAAGCTGACGCACCATGTTCGTGAAACCGCCCAGGACAGCCGAATTTCTGCATGACTTTCCACAGTCCGTCACGATTCACCGTGTCAAAGACTTTCGTTAGATCCACGAAGGTAGTGTATAGGTGAGTTCTCATCTCCTGACACTTCTCTCTGTAGCTGGCGGCTGGCAAAGATCATATCGGCTTGTCTCCGCGGGTGTCGGCGGAAGCAACTTGGCTTTCCGTGAGCAGGCCCTGCTCTAGGTGACCGTTAAGACGATTGAGAAGGATACGGATGAAGATCTTACCGGTGATGTTGGGCAACGAGATGCCTCTGTGATTATCACAGAGTTGCCGGTTCCCCTTCGGTTAGTAGAGATGGACGATGGTCACGTCTTTGAAATCCTGAGTCACTTGCCCTTGGCGCCACGACTCCTGGAGGAGTGTTGTGAGTTCTGTCATCAACCGGGGCCCACCGTGCTTGTAGACTTCCGGTGGGATTGCGTCGGATTCCGGTGCTTTACCGCTGGAAATCTGCTGCACGGCCTGGATGATTTCTAGTAGGGAAGGCGGCAGATCCAGGTCATTGTACGTGTCCACTTGAGGGAGCCCGTCAATGGCAGCATCGGAGATGGATGATGAGCAATTAAGGACACTTTTGAAGTGCTCGGCCCAGCGCTTAAGAATTTGCGATTTCTCTGTCAGCAGTGTTGTGACGTCAGAGCTGAGCAGTGGTGCGGTCCCCTTGAGACACGGACCGTAGATGGCCTTGATGGCTTTGAAGAAGTTTTTCATTTCATTGAGGTCCGCATACCCCTGGATTTCCTCAGCCTTTTGGATCATCCAGCATCTCCCGCAGCCGTTGTTGTACAAGGCGCCGGCATCTGACAAAGGCTGCTTTGTTGGCGTCAGTCCGAAGGTCCATGAAGGCTTTGTGTAGTCCATTCTTCTCCGCGAGTAAGTTATTGATGTCGGCGTCATTGTCGTCAAACCAGTCCTGGTGTCGACGGCGTGCGCGTCCGAGGACATCGAGGGCGGTGGACTGGATGACATTTCGCAGTTGACACCATCGTGTCTCCACGGTAGCGTTATCATCTAAAGCATGCAGGTCCTCCCGTTTCTCGGTTATTTGGTTGCTGAAATCAGAACAGAGAGCAGGCAAATTCAATAAAAGAGTATTTAACTTACATGGCGGCCTCTTACCTTGGGGCCTTCGTCGGGGAAGCAGTCGGAGCCTCATCTGGGAGATGACGAGGCGGTGATCTGTCCAACCATCGGCATCGCGGATCGCCTTTGGTTACCAGCACGTTCTCTCTATCTCGCCTCCGGACGAGAACATAGTCCAGCAGATGCCAGCGCCGCGAACGAGGGTGCATTCATCGTGGCCTTCTCCCCGCGTCGGAAGGCGGAAGAAGGTGTTGGTCAGCAGGAGACGGTGTTCCGCACACGTGCGCAGAAGAATGAGGCCGTTGTCATTACAGCTACCGAGACCATGGGGACCCAGCACTACCAGCCATGCAGCGTGGTCCGTCTTGACGCGGGCATTGAAGTCATCAAGGACAATTAACTTGTCCTCTTTGGGCACAGTCGTCAGCAAGGCGTGCGGATCCTCGTAGAATTTGTCCTTCGTCGCATCAGATCTCGTCATTGGGGGAAGGTAGGCGCTGATGATGGTGGCGAACTGGTCTCCCCGAAGAGGCAGACGGAGGCTCATCAGGCGATCATTAATACCCTGCGGCAGACAGGGCAGACGGCCCACAATGTCGTTCCAGATGGCAAAGGCAACACCAGCGTCGCGTCGCTCTGTCTTTGGCCGGCCGCTCCATAAGAAGGTGTAGCCGGCACCACCTCCTCCAGCTGACCCTGCTCAGACAATCGGCCGGTTGCTCCTAGGACTGTCTAAAAGAGAATGAACATTCCAGGCTGCTTGTGTGAGTGGACCCACCCGAGCAGCCTGGAGGGTATGGCGACGGGGATGGGGACGGGGGGTATTGTTGTTTGTTTGAGTTTTACGACCGCGTATTTTGCGATCTGCGAGCCGCGGCCGGCTGCAGATTACGTGATAACCAGCATTTGTTTAGGGGCACCTTTTCTAGCCCCTTCCTCCGTGAGGGAGGCAAGCAGTGCTGTCCCTAAATAGGGCTGCTCGGACATCCCAGACAGCTGCCGAACTACACTATGGGTCACGGTTTTGTTTTAGTGGGAGAACGACCCAAGTTAGCCTGGGCCGCCTACGGGGTTGCTGTCACCCCCACCGCATGACTTTTTGAGAGGGGGGGAGGTGGAAAGTTCGGGAGTCAGACATACCGGGTGTGGAGGCACACACAACACCGGAGACCCTCACCTGGTTTAGCCCGCCGGTCGTGACGGTTGGCCGGGGTGCGGCCGCTGGGAAGAACCCAACTTCGAGGTGCCACAGGTGAGAGTTGGGTACCAGTTAGAGGCGGCCACAGGAGCATTCACCACCTGTACGAGACAAATGGAGCGACCAAATGCTATCTGTGTGGTGCTTTCCCGAACTAGTACCCCTATGACCCCGAAATCATATAAACCCTGCTAGACGAGCCCTATAACGAGGCGGACACAAAACTCAAAATAAGGCACCTTGTCGATATCCTGAAACACTGCCTGAACACATTCTTCACCGTTAATAGAACCGTGTACGAACAGGTCAAATATACGCCGATGGTGTTGCAAAATTGCAGAGACTGGAGGCACTGGCGTCCGACCACTATCGATCAAGATTGTGGGTGCGGTATGTTGATGACACATTTGTCATCATCAGTCGGAAAAATTGAAGATTCCACAAAGAATTTGAACTCCATCGTCCCCGGCATCCAGTTCACGATGGAAGAAGAAAAAGGCTGTCAGTTGTCGTATCTCGGCGTGCTGGTATCCAGAAAGAACGATAGGAACTCAAAACGACGGTTTTCAGGAAGGCGACGAATACCTATCGCATTCTGAGTTATTATAGCAGAAGGCCAGGATAGACCGGTATGGAGAAGATCCGTGAAGACTGGTTCAGCAATCTATGAGGCCAACCAGATCGCCGCCGCCAAGGCCAAAAGAACGGCACGAAAGTCACCAGCGCCCCGGACCAACACCGCCAATGCCCAGGCCCTGCCAACATGCTCGCGCTGTCAACGCATCTTCCGCGCGCGAATCGGCCTGGTTGGACATCTTCGGACGCAATGCACCAACAATCCGAACTTTCCAATTTCTATGTCAAATTCGGCCAACCCTCCTTCTGACTCTCCCACCCTCACTCCTGGAATCAATTCCATTACTCCCACCATCATAGAGACCACATCCCGATACTCATCGCCTGTTACCCCCACGACCGCAACCACCATCGCCTTCGCCTTCACTACCACCACCACCACCACCACCATCAGTGATGGGGAATCTCTCCTAAGCTGTACTCAATGCGACCGCACATTCACCTCACGCTTCAGACTGGTCGGTCACTTGCGAATACATCGTACAGAGACCGGTGAGCCAGTGCCTGGAGCACCATCACACAGCAGAGATCGTCGCCTCCACTGCCCTCACTGTCCTCGCGCATTCACTGATCGCATGGGCCTATTCGGTCACATGCGCATCCATACCGGCGGAATTCACCGCAATACCTAGCTTTAGCTAGTACTCATGTCGGAAGTACGGTATAACATCTGTGCCATATAAGATTCATGCTACTTGTAGTACTACTTGTTTTTATAATGGGCATTAATTGGATATTGGGGTGTAGGGGTACTAGTTTAGGGGTAGCACCACACAGATAGCATTTGGTCACTCCATTTGTCTCGTACAAGTGATGCATGCTCTTGTGGCTGCCTCTAATTGGTTAGCAACTCTCACCTGTGGCTCGTAGAAGTTGGGTTTTCCCAGCGGCCAAACGAGGAGCAACTGTCTTGACAAACGGGCTAAACCAGGTGAAGGTCTCCGGTTGTGTGTGTGCCTCCACACCCGGTATGTCTGACTTCTGAACTTCCCAGCTCCCACCTCTCAAAAAATCCTACGGTGGGGGTGACAGCAACCCCGTAGATAGCCCATGATATCAAGGCGCGTTCTCCCAATAAACCGAAAACCGTGACCCATAGTGGATTTCGGCAGCCATCTGGGATTTCCAAGCAGCCCTATTACGGGAAAGTAAAACTTGCCTTATCGAGGAGGAAGGGGCAAAAAAAGGTGTTCTAAACAAACTTTGGCTATTTCGTCTTCTGCAACTGGCCGAGGCTGGCATATCGCAACATACGCGGTCGAAAACTAAAAACAAACAACAATACCCCGTCCCAATACCCCTAGCTGCTCGGGTGAGTCCACCCTTCCTGGCAGCCTGGAATGTTCGTTCCCTTTTTGACTATCCTTGGAGCAACCGGCCGGAACGGAGGATGGCGCTTTTCGCACGGGAACTGGCGCGAAACAAGGTGGAAATTGCTGCTCTCAGCGAAACCCGATTTTTTTGAGAAGGGTAAGCTGGAAGATGTGGGTGCCAACTACACTTTCTTCTGGAGTGTCCGGCCAAAGGAAGAGAGAAGTGACGCTGGTTTTTCCTTCGCCATCCGGAACAACATCTTTGGACGTCTGCCGTGTCTGCCACATAGTATCAATAATCGTCTAATGAGCCTCCGCCTGCCTTTTCGGTGAGAACAGTTTGCCACAATAATCAGCGCCTACGCACTTCCAATGACGACCTCACATATGGCGAAGGACAAATTCTACAAAGTACTGCATGCCCTCCTGGCGACTGTGCAAAAGGTGGACGAGTGTATTGTCCTTGATGACTTCAACGCCCGCGTCGGGATGGACCACGCTGCCTTAAAGAGAGTGCTGGGTCCCTACGGTCTTGGAAGCCGTAACGTTATTGTCCCTTTTCTTCTCTGTGCGTGTGCGGAACACCATCTTCTGCTGACCAACCCCTCTTTACTTCTTTCGAAGCCGGAGTTGGCCACGTACATGCACCCTTCGTCGCGCCGCTGGCAGATGATGGACATTGTTCTCGTTCGGAGGCAAGATTGACTGGAAGTGCTGGTAACCAAAGCGATCCATGATGCCGATGGTAAGACAGATCATCGCCACGTCATATCCCCGATTAGGGACTGACTACAACCCCAACGAAGGCCCCAAAGTAAGAGGCCGCCAGGTAAGTTTCATTCTATTTAATTAATTTGCCTGCTCACGGGATGTTCTGCATGCTCCATCAGATAATGTTTACGTGAAGACACGATGTTGTCAACTGCGATATGTTTTCCAGTCTTTCGCCCTCTAAGGCCTTGGATGCACACGCCGTCAACACCAAGACTGGTTTGATGAAATGACGCCAACATCAGCAACTTTCTCACGGAGAATAAGGGACTACACAAAACCTACATGCACCCTCATACTTACGCCAAAAAGCAGCCTTTTTCGGATAACGGCGCCTTGTACAGCAACGGCTGTGGGAGATGCAGAATGCCTGGATGATCCGAACAATAAAGAACATTCAGGGGTAAGTGGACCGCAATTGAATAAAAAACTTCTTTAAGGCCGTCAAGGCCATCTATGGCCCCATGCATAAAGAGGACCGCACTACTGCTTAGCTCTGACAGCACAACACTGCTTTCAGAGAAATCGCAAATCCTGAAACACTGGGCCGAGCACTTCAGAAGTCTCCTGAATTACTCCTTATCCATCTCCAATGTTGCCATTGACCAGCTCTCTCAAGTGTTAACGAAAAATGACCTAGATCTGCCATCTTTCCTATCAGAAACAATCCGGGCCGTGCAGCAGATTTTCAAAAGTAAAGCACCGGAATCTCACGCAATCTAACCAGAAGTCTACAAGCATGGTTGGTCCCGGTTAATGGCAGAACTCACAACACTCTTCCTGGAGATGTGGAGCCAAAGACAAGTTCCTCAGGATTTCGAAGACGAGACCATCGTCCATCTCTACAAACGGAAGGGGAACCGGCACGTCTGTGATTATCACAGAGGCATCTCCTTACTCAACATCGCCAGAAATATCTTCACCCGTATCCTTCTCCATCGTTTGAACGGTCACCTATAGCAGGGCCTGGTCCCGGAAAGCCAATGTTGCTTCTGCCAAAAACGGAACAACCGATATGATCTTTGCCACCCGCCAGCTACAAGAGAAGTGTTATGACATGCGAACTCACCTTTACACTTTCTTCGATGATCCAACGAAAGCCTTTAACACGGTGAATCGTGACGAACTGTGGATAGTCATGCAGCAAGTTTGTTGTCCTAGCGTTTCTTGAACATCGTGCTTCAGCTTCATGATGGGATGATGGCGCGCGTTACTGACAATGGGATGGTATCTGAAGCATTCGCAGTGACCAACGGAGTAAAGCAAAATGCGTATTGGCTACAACCATTTTCAGTCTCATGCTCTCGGCTATGCTGATAAATGCCTAAAGGAATGAGCAGCCCGGGAACCTTATTGCCCACAGAACTGACGGGTTCCTTCTCAACAGTCAATGTATGCAGACTTTAACGCGCGTGTCTACGGCTACAGTCCATGACTTGCTCTTCGCTGACGACTGCGCCCTAAACACCATGATGAAGGAGGACAGGCAACTCAGCATGGACCTATTCGCCTCAGTCTTCGCCGATTTTGGATTAACAATCAGTACAGCGAAAGTGGTTGTCATGCCCCAGCTGCCACCCAGCGCATTAAACAATGTTTCTCAAATAAAGGTCAACGGTGCTCAACTCAAAAACGTAAAAATCTGCGCTAATCTTGGAAGCACGCTGTCACTCAACAAAAGAATCGATGACAAGGTTGTCCCAACGGATCTCCAAAGTTAGTCAGGCCTTCGGCTGGCAGCAGGCCTCCGTGTGAAATCGCCACAGTATTCACCAATTTGAAGATGTACAAGGCCATTGTCTTGACGAGACTCCTTTACGGAGTGGAGACCTGGACCATCTACTCGAACCAAGCCAGGAAGCTGAATCACTTCCATCTCAGCTGCCTCCGAAGAAAACTGAAGCTGAGGTGGCAAGACAGGATCCCGGGCATGGAAGTCCTGGAGCGTACCAGAATCCTCAGCATCCACGCCATGCTGAGGCAAGTGCAACTGCGATGGAGCGGCCACCTGGTAAGAATGGACGATGAGCAACTACCCAAACGACTTTTCTACGGAGATGTCGCTATGGGTGCTCGCCAACAGAGAGGTCAAATGACGCTACAAGGACGCATTAAAGAAATCGCTGAATCAACTGCAAATCAAACCAGTGACCTGGGAGGACCTCGCCCAGAATAGACCGGTATGGAGAAGATCAGTGAAGACGGGTTCAGGTATCTATGAGGCCAACCAGATCGCCGCCGCCAAGGCCAGAAGAGCGATACGAAAGTCACCAGCGCCCCGGACCAACACCGTCGATGCCCAGGCCCTACCAACATGCCTGCGCTGTCGACCCATCTTCCGCGCGCGAATTGGCCTGGTTGGACATTTTTGGAGCCAATACACCAACAATCCTACAATTACAATTAATCATATTAATTTTATTACTTATTATATTATGACCCGATGATTCTTACTATTACCGTTAATGCTTATTTGTATCCTAACCATGAAGAATGAAGCGAGTGTTTGCTGAAAATTTTGCAGTGCTCTTTTAAGTGTGGTCTCTTCCCCCTCTGCCGATTACCCAGTAGGTTTTAAGTTATCTAGTCTTTGGCATTAGATTTCAGATTAAAGTCTGACTTTCCACCGGGAAGTTGGAATTAAAAATCAACGTAGGATAGCAGTTAAGAAGTTCAAGAACTGGTCTGCATGGCAGTAGATGCAGTTCTGTCTAATGGTACTCATTCTCTCTTTAGGTTACTGCTATGGATAGTGATTATTATTCCAACAAAAAAAACATCTTTTCAAAAAGCGACGGCAGCGCAGTCGAATGCCGTCGGGTTGTCGTTCGCCGCGACGCTGGCTTGGGAACACCGTTTTTCCCTGCTGGTTGCGGATATGCCATTCCGACCGTCCTAGCAATATTAAACAGCACGCCGGACAGCCGCTAGCGTCTCGGCTCTCTGACACCTAAAGCGTTTCCACTTATGTAGAAGAATGGGGAGCCCATGTGCGAAATGCGATTTTTTGTGCACACATACGCCTCAAAACGCCAGCTGCATCAAAAGACTTGTTCAAGAGCTCACTAGGTTGGTGAATTCTTTCAAGGAGTGACTTGTCAGGAAGGTTTTGCCAGAAAACAACCGATCACTTAGGGATTTCGGTAGGAGCACAATAGCCGGGTCCCGGAATAAATGCACAAACCTGACCGCTTGTCTTACGGGAAACGTGGCAGTAGGAGTTTTAGGGGTGAGGCAAAGGAATGGTAAAAAAAGTAAAACGGAGAAGGTAAGGTAAAAATAGTAAATTGCAAGTAAAGATGAATTTTAAATGAGGTGGAAACAACCCGCGGAATATGAAACAAGCTAACAAGTTATCCAATGAGCAGAAAGAGTTTAAATGAAGTGTTTTCATTGGAAGAAAATAAAATAAACCTGAACAGTGGAAGTCGGAGCCAATGGGAAGAGAAGAACCTAGGAAGCGCCCAGGTGGAAATAGTCGAAATGGGAACAGGCGAAGGCAATTGCGAATTGAACCACCCAGAAACACCCGAAGTCGCATCATCACGTTATCCAAGGGGAAAAAATAATTGGGGGAAAAAGGGGAAAATTAAGAGTAAGCGAAAGCATCCCACAGGCCATGTAATACGAAACCATTCCAAGGTGAAAACTTCCTCTAGTTAGTGCACCAGACCCACACACAAACCAAAACGCTGTTGCAGACCTCTAATAACCGAAGGAAACCAAGTATACTAGCAAAACCAGAGCAACTTGTGACCGGACTTACCAGAAGGCATTCAGAGGAAAAATGTAGAGAACACGCACGCATGCAAAGTCACCGATCCAAGTGACTGAGCTGGTGAAAGGCAGCTTTTATTAGGTTATGGAACATAAGGTCCGGAGAAGGGAATCGAGAGAAGGAAAAGGGGAAGTTAAGACCATTCTCCAAGCCATTCAACAACTAGCCACCGAAAGGAATGCCACCCTCCCTAACAGCCCCTCCCTGTGCCGACCCCTAACACCCAATGATATGAGGAAAACTAGGCGAGCAACACGAACGAACGACTTCACATAACCGAAGTCAGTCAAAGGACAGCTGCAGACGTTGCGTAAACGTAAAATGCTAGTTGGCCAAGAACGAAGGTCTATGTAAAAGCCCCAGTTATCTGGTAACCGAACACTGGCGGCAGGAAAATGAAAAAGGGAGGGTGAAGACGTAGGCAGGGGAACCCCACAAGCCGTTCAGCGCAAAACCACTGCAACGGAACCACCCAACCCCCCTAACAGCCCCGCTAAATCCACGCGCAAAGGAAGACGCTATCCTAACTCAAACCCCTCAGCAGGACATGGAGAACTGGCATATCGAGCAGACCGATTAACTGCACGCCGCAGCGGCAGACGAAACAACAGCTGCACCAACCCGATCCGCATTTGATGCTCTTGTTCCAAACCACCGTCGCATGAGCCCAACCGAATGCGGCCTAATGCATGACCGCACAGAACAGTGGGCAGCAGCACCCCTGTTGCAAAAACCCGACACCCCTACCGAAACATTGGCCTAGCCAAGCCCGACTGAATACCTCGATGCGCAGCGCAGCATGTGGCCTACTGCAAAGAGCATCCAACTGAAATGAGAAAGCAAGGAAGGCCCTTAAAGGCTTCCCAAGCCCGTACCCCTCGCCAAACTTACTTTGAACACAGCCCAACATGACCAAACACATGACCGATCACCACATCTAACAGAGCACCAACAACCACACCCAACCCATAAGTGATGGCAGTGCAATCGGTTGCAACCAGCCCTCTCGCGACGATGAACCAAGAACAGAGGACCAAAAACAAAAAGCCCGCAATCTTAAACTACCCGAGACAACCTAATGTAAGCATTTGAGTAGCAAAATCAAATGTGGTTTAATTGGGACCCGGCTAATGTGCTTCCACCATTTCTCTCGATTGAGGACACTGAAAACCAGCACGTAGTTACTAATAAGTCATGGATATCCTGTAACTCAACGAACTTCACCGTCGTCAAAAACCACAAAGTAGTCATAGGAAAAAGAAGCTATCTTGATACAGGTATGTTTAAAAATTGTCTCCCTTAATTCTTTTCTTTTTTCCTGCCCAATGATCAGGTTCTCGAAATGTGACCTGAAAAGTTTTATTTCCGTTACTTCTGATCAGCAAACTCGAGAAAAATCCTTTTTGCTTTGAAAAACAGCATTTCAAACAAGGCAAAAACGAAAAATTAAAACGAATGCTCGCAACGAGATGCGGAAACACACAATTGAACACTACACGCTTGACCCTATGCCATAATTCACTTTTTAATAACACTTGGAGGATATTCACTTTAAATGTTTTAAGAGAACTTTAAAAATGTATTGAGCTTATGCTCCTTTACTTGCGCAGTTTTTTTTCGTGAACGATTTTTATTTACTTATAAGCATTTAGCTTACTCATTCAATACCAATTTGCGCATTTTTTGGTGGTTCTGTTTTGCACAAGAAATTTAATATTTTTAACAAGCTTTCTATTACTTCTAATAGCCCTCTTGTGTTTCCCTTTAAACTGAAGGCCGTTTTAACTTTGACAGTTGTTTAGTGCATTTTGACTGATTTCCGATAGAGCAAAGGTTTTTGTTAATTTAGTCATATTTCGGGATTTATACTAGGTTCTGTATGCATTCCCACTTTGAACAAATGCCTGAGTTATTGGGGTAGGTGGTGAATATGTGCGTCCATTGCTACGGCCGACAAAGTTGAAGGCCAGAAGAAGAAGAAAAGGCGCTTGCTAGCTCACGAAGTTTATGCGCCTGACTCCTCATTCGAGCCCATTCTCAGAGACGTACAAACTTCTTGTTCTAGTGATCACATCTTCTTCCTCTTTTTATGTGCTACTTCCTGGAAAAGCGCTTGGTTGCTTCTGTTAGAAACTGGTTTTATGGAAGTACGTCAGTTCTTCTGCCACTAGCCCCATTTTGGCGGCTGTGCATGTTTCTACTGCGTGCACGCGTTCAACGTTTCGCATTTGAAGCCGTATTCCAGCATTCCAGGCGTCCTTCTCCGACCTGTATCCACAGCTGATCCGGAAACTGCCTCCTGTTGCCCCTTCCTTTGAGCCTCCAATTTTTGTCTTTATGTCCGTGCGAGTTGTGGACACAAGATTGTATTGCGAAGCAATTATGACTGAAACAACACTTCACTATGATTCTTTCGTAGTCGGGACTTTCGAGGGAGCAGTAGATCTACCTGCTGTTTGCTACCCAAGACGAATTTCAACGGTCTTGATCACAGCTCGTGTGTTTCGTTTCAATTGAGAGGCCCCAATCGAAAGTTCTTTTGGATTTCGACTATCACACCGGGTTCTTGTGTATCGTTCAATAAATTTTCGAATCTCAGCAGATCCTGGTTTACCCTTTCTTTGGGCATTTCACCAGTAGCCTCGTGGACTCCCTGAACTACAAGACAAAATGATATATCAGGAAAAAAACCGTTTCTGCATCCTGCTTTCTTTTAGTGATGGAGGGATGAATCATGCACTTTGTTACCATCTGTAATACTGGGTTCAAATTGGTCTTCATCGGTGAACCTGCTGTTGATTTTCAGACATTGCTTTGTGTCTTTCAAACAGCGTAATTTCTTCTGACTGCGTTTGGTTGAATAGTGCCCGGGAAGCCTGGCTACCGTGACCTGTTCCATTGTAGTTCGATGGACAGATATAGAGCAGGCTGCTGTCACTCTTTAGTGGTGTTGGAGATACCTTACGATAACTGTTTGTCAGATATATGGTTTCCTAAGGCGTCTCAAAGTATGGGGTGCTTCATTCTTCTGTGCACTTTTGCTGTGCACGAAAAGATTTTCACTAAATTTAACGAAGGGTTTTCAGCAAAGTTGACCTCATTGGCTAGGTGTTTTTCTTCAGGCAGCCTCTTATTCCGGTTAAAGATTAGTTGGATCAGGGGCAGAGCGGAAGTTTCGTTTTGTAGATGAAAATGACGTGCAATTCTACGCAGTCTACAGCGGAAAGATAAAGGGAGGTAGATTTCATCCTTGACATTAATTATTTTCATACGGGGAACTTAACGAGAAATGGTTGGATCTTGAACTTGGTACAGTGCCTCAGTACAAATATACACATCCAATCATAGGAAGAAGTCAGACCAATCGGGGGAATTCAGATGTGTCAGTAATTCCCCTTTATTTTCTGATTAGAACTAACGGAAATACTATATTTTTTGAAAAGTTTCGTTTGCCTCGAATTCTAATGTATAAAGAACTTCGACATGGTCAGAACTCCCATGTGGGTCTAAAGGTGGCACTGACAATGACTGAAAACCTCTACAGAAAATAAGATCAAGTATGTTTGATCCTCGGATGGGAAAATTGACTACCTGATCCCACATGCCGATATCTATGGCCTAAATTAAGTCTTTGAACTTTGCAGGAGCGGTGAGTGGAAACCATTGAACGTGAGGAAGATTTCAGTCACCTGCAAGCAAGCACTTCTTCAAATTTAAGCCAGCTACTGCGTGAAATGCCTGCGAGAGCCAGAGATCGTTATCCTCGGTTGCATTGTTTTGGTCAATACACACAACCAATGAGTAAAAAGTAGTTATCCTTTAGAAAAACTCGGAGGAACAGCTATCTTATACCACGGTAAATTGTCAATAGTCCAATGGCAGAAATGTAAGAGGTTACTTAACATAAATACAGCTTCCTCTGCCACGGCCCTCGTTTCGATCATTTCGAATGTAAGCACAGCCTAGAATCGAGAAAGCGGTGTCGGCTACGCAGTCTGCTGTCCATGTCTCTGTAAATATTACAATGTGTGGGCGGTGGAAGAAAATCAGAGTCTTGAGCAAAGGCATCTTATAAAGCAGAGATCTGGCATTTAAAACACGAGCAGTTTAATGTGGCACGTCTTTGGTTACTGAGATGGGACAGTGAGGCTGTCAGCGTGACTGCCTTCGGCCAAAGAAAGGTTCTTTTCACTTGAAATATTTGTCCGTGCCTTATTTTATGATGTGCCTCGCCATTGGTCCTTTGTCTTTCCAGTTCTATTATTAATTGTCGCATTTTCGTTCGCTCTTTCAGCTCATATTCCGGCTGGAAAAAAACTTCACAACGCAGACTTCGCAGGGATGATGTTCTCTAAAACAGGAGATGTGCCTGTGATTCGTTTTCCAAAATGATTTTAAGAGGTCTTGGCCGAGGCTTTGAACCGGGTGCTGTCGGAACCTTCCCTATTCTATATGCCTTGAGAATGTGAAAGGATCCACCGTTCGTTAGCTACGTTTTTCTATACAATTGAAGGAGATATCATTCATGTTTATCTTGCTCCTTTGGCATTGCTGACGCTGACTCTGGGACCATTTTTACAACTACATTCTGTTTTCGACTCAATCGGGTGCCTGTTTTCAGCTCAGACCTCTCGAATGACCGAGTACTTGCATACAGCTCACTTTATCAAATAGGTCCAAATGAACTGGCTATTGGGCTGGCTGGAGCCAAATCTGTGAACGGCTTGGTCTTCTTAGACCTTTTCCTCTTTGGCTTTATATAAACTTATCAACCTCTTTAACATCGCTTGTTGGTGCAGGGTCCGGCAGCGATGCGGCGCTGGGTTGTAAAAGCCAGATCATTGCTGATGCTTTCTGAGCTATGTGAGGATGGTATAAAGCAATAACTGTATGGAACTCCCTTTCGAACGAACAAAACGTACACTGTTTTACTGGGTTCGGCAGACACAATGTATTTTATCTGAATTTTACGTAAGCATGAAGAGGCTATATGTGCATACGAACTTTCCTTTACCGGAGGGGTTGGACGGACAGGTGCTTTTTAACAGGTCAACAGGAAATTGATTTTTGAATTATCTATTTCCTGCTTTAGATTGGCTACCTCTTGCTTCATCCCTAAGAATTTCTGGAGCAGGCTGAACCACCTCATACAAATTTCGTGTTCGTAGGCTACATTCGTTAAGCTTTCTGGACTGTTTGCCAGTTTAGCAGGGGGGGTGAACAATTATCAGAATAGCTATAGTTGAAATTATTTTATGCTTGTGTAGTAAGTTGTTTGTCAAAATACCGTGTCAATTTTTCCGAGTGTTTAAAGGCAGCGATTACCTTTGTTACGCGATTTTGCGGCGCAGGTTCGAAACAAGGCCGTAGACCTATTTTTTCGGGACAATAAATGTTGAGCACCTGCTTTTTGCATATTTACGGGGATACAAAGCAAATTTGCTTGATGTTAAAATCGTCTTAAAATTGCCGGGGGAGTCCGTAATGATATTAAAGTATGTGACTATATGAGGATGTGAAAAAGGATAAACGAATATGAGGATATAAAGACTGAGCCTTTGGTTTGCGCCCCTTCTGTGATTGGTAGCAGATTCAAGGAGTACACAGCCAGTGCGAGTTTCGCAAGTGAACAAAGATTGAAGCTTGCACTTCCAATTGAGATAAATCCTGGAGCAGGGAATGATCTGCAGCAGAGGAATTTTTCAAAGTCACAGAATCTACACGTCCAAGTTTCTATGTCTGAACTCGGGAGGGTATACAGACAACTCATTAATACTTTCGAAGGACCATGTCTTCTTCACTGAGGTAGAAACTAAAAACTCGTAGGCTTGAAGGAATTGAAATTGGAGAGGAAAAATTTATAAGTTTGTCCTGTCGGCTCGTATAGGGTAGGCACTCCAATCCACTGACTAGTTTCGTTGCACTTTTTTCAAAAAATTGTTACCTTGATTCGTCCAGGGCTTCACGCCTGAACGCAATATTTCAACACCGGTCGGAATAATGTTACCAACACGCGACCTGAAAGCTCTTCGTCAAAATTAACGAAGGATCTCCTAGGAGATCCTTCGATCAGTTTATCGCTCCCAAGATACACGTGGCCTTCTTCGCTATCTTGACACAGTGAGACGATACTTTAAGAGTCGGCGTCATCCACATACCCAAGTCCTTTAGCTCGTTTACTTACTCCAGTTGGTGACTACCTACTACTGATATTCAAACCTCAGCACCGATACAAGCGAAAATGCGAGTCCTAGGAAGTAATTGATAAGAAGGGACAAGAGCTTTATTTGCCTGACGTTACGCATTCAAACTCGAACCCTTCATCAGAGACGGCTCATTCGTACACAAGGAGTTACAATAGTTATTGGATACTGTCGGTATGCTACTGCACGCCTACGGCAATTAACGGCTCCCCCTTCAGCGATGACGACTGCGCTCTGGTGCGCTAATTGTTTGATGGCCGGCATGCGGGTCGTTATCCGCTGAAATTTCATAGCCCGTGTTGAAGGTTGGAGTGATGCTTGCTCGGCCATCTGACTCATTGGCAATGGCGTTGTAAAATTTGTTAGCCTGAGCGCTCCCCGAGTGGCCAATTGCTCTGGCCAAACAAAGTCTCAGCACCGAATATGGGTTGGGTAGGTCATTACACTTGTAAAGAGACTATGGGCCTATAAACTATGACTCAAGCAACTCGCAGCTCACGCGATTATCACCTTTTGCGAGAATTTTGGCTTCAAAGAACTTGAATTTGAGGCCGGTTATCACCGAATGAGCTGCGATTTGAGAATCGGCGTCATTTCGCCACACTGCTGCCACGTGTTTGGCTATTCATGTCCGAAGCAATCTTCAGGTTTCTGCGACGTAGTTGCTTTTCCCGTAACTGTACCAGATCTGATAAAAAACTCCACATGTTTCTTTCCGCGGCAGTGGGTCCTTTGATCTCATTTCCTGGCGCCGATTGGTGGCCTCCGGTTTGTGTGTGACTCTAAGTGGCGCGAGAAGGCTGCTGACGGCCTCTGAAACGTTTTTATATATGGAATCGCACACCAATATGTAGGTTTGGTGTGATTTTTTCGTACGTCCTGTTTTCACAGGCACTGGTTGAGGAAGTTGCGCGGATAACCATTTTCTCTGAATACCCGTCGAAGATATTTTAATACGGCAACCTTGTCTTCCGACTCACTGCACTGCATCTAAACACGCCGATATAGCGTCCTTACGCATTTGCGTATGTGGCTGCTTGGGTGGTTACTGTTAAAGTTTAGTACTTGCATCGTATTTTTCGCTTTCATGAACACTTTGGTCTTTAGGCCACCACAATCTTCGTGACAGACGAGGACGTCGAAGAAGGCCAGATGGTTGTTTTCTTCCTCCTTCATCGTACAGTTCATGTCCGGGAAGACGCAGTTGAGACGTTCTTTGAACGTGAGCACCTGATCCCGTTCAATGACTACGAAGGGGTCATCCACATACTGAGCCCAGAATTTCGGTTGGGTGTTGGAAGACTAGCGCCTCCAACCGCTGTAGGACCAGCTCGGCTATCAGTCCGGATATCGGCGAACTAATTGATGTTCCCTTCACCTGCTCGTAGATTGTTCCTTCAAACGTGAAGTACATCCTGAGACAGAACTTCAGAAGCTGAAGAACTTGGGCATGTCCGAGGCCATTCTCGGTTTCATTGTATTTGCTTCGTGGGAGAAATTCAACGGTCTCGACTGTCAGGTCCTATTGAATATAAGTAAAAAGGAACGTGACATCAAAAGATAGCATGACGACGCTTGGCGGGAGGCTTACCCCTTTAAGTTTCTCCAAGAATTGTGTTGAAGAGCTGACTGTGGTGTCCGAATCCGTTACTGTCTCTGAGGACGGGTTAGAGTTGGAATCCGAAACGTCAGGCGAATAAAGCTCTTGTCCCAGCGATCGCATCTACTTCTTCTCAAACCTAAGCACCTTTCTGCAACATTTATTGACATTGGGGTTCAGCAACCATTCATAACATCACGTTTGTAAGCGATCCAACTTATATTGTAAAATCTGTGCATCCTCCGGCTTTCCGATCGAATTCCATAACTTCCGATAATCAGAGAACATGACTGTCTCAAATGTCAAACAATCAAGACAGTCGTTCAGAAACAGAATGGGAACCAAAAATCTCCCCTGCACAAACTCCTTGTGAACGGTCTCCCGGTGCAACTGGGAACCTACAATACAAACGCACTAGCCCCTGCCTACAATAAAGTCAACCAACCATTTCAGTAGGCTGCTATTCAAACCCATTTGACGCAGCCGTCTCTGTGGAACCCTGTCAAATGCGTTGCTGAAGTCAGAGTAGACCGCATCGACTGACAAACCCATTTCTAATGATTTCATCCAGATTTCCATAAATGTGAGGAATTTAGAGAGGCAGGATTCATCACTTCTAAATTCATGTTGATGTGACTTTAGCAAACTGTTTTCTTCCATATGCTTGATCGGTTCCGTTTTGATTATCTTCTGCATTATTTTGCAAAAAATACTGGTGCAACTGATTGGTTTGAAGCTATTTGGTGATCTTATTTCTCACCCTTTTTATAGGGGAATTATGTTGGCTAGCTTTAGCTCGAAACGCAGAGCCCTCGCTTCCATCGAACTTCCAAATATCTTGGAGAACGGACAAACCAGTTGGTCAGTGAGTTCATTCAGAAATTTCGCAGATACTCTATCCTGGCCAAACAACTTGTTGGGCTGTAGCTGTTCCATATTTTTTTCTTACTGCGTCTGTTGTGAACGACACAGTGCCTTTTTTATATGTAGGTGTGGAAATACTTTGGTGTTCTTCCTCGTCTAAAGGCGGCTCCGCTGTATACACGAACATAAAGAAACTGCATGAGGTTGGTCTTTTGTGAGTTTTCAGTCAACTTATTTCCTTGACAGTGTTTTAGACGAGGAATGGAGTTCTGATATTTTTGCTTTATTAACGTTCAAAAATAACTTTTTTCGGGTTTCTTGGCATACTTTTGACTATTTCTATCTCAAAGGCTGATATTTATTTCCTCAGAAGATTCCGACACCGATTCCACTTTTACTTAATAGCGGAAAAATGTTCGCGTTGTTGATATCTGGCATATGTTCTCCACAGTCTTCTTTTCTTCTTGAGCTTAAGTTTTATTTCCAATGACACCTATTCGGGTCAAGAGACGCGCGATCCCTTTTTTAGGTTGGCAGCAGCTCTCCACCAAGTACTGAATCAAGTTCCTAAGGAAGAACCGACAGGGTTTTGGTCAGCTATGCGTACATGACTCAAGTCTAGCTCATTCACTAGTGGTTCCATTTTGGTATCATCCCATTTTCATGCATTTCTCTCCCTAATGGCTTGCAGTTCGGGTACAGAAAATCTACTGTACTCCCAAGCAAGAATGAACTTATCACGTCGTCCAAGGGGCGTGTGAGAACTTTATCCAAGGATACAGTTAATATATCTGATTTCGGAACCTCTTGTCAATTTTGACGTGTTGGGTAACGAACTCTTTAGTAACCATCTAAAGTAATCTCTGTTCGAATGAGTTTTCACATCGCGAGCTGTACATCGAATCCCCATCGAGGTCTGGAGAGTTAAAATCTCCAAGTATTAATACGTGTTTGCTACGGCAGCTTTGCTTTATCTCAGGGGGTGAGTAATATCTTCGGTGCCGGTCCTTTGACCTGAGGTTCTATGTACCACGGAAATATGTACTTTCAATTTACAGCTAAGTATTTCGCATCACGTTTTCCGATTTGTTGATTATCCATCCAGGACGGAGTCAATACCTTCTCGTTTAAAAATTGCAATCCCCCCACCCCTACATCCGTTTTGATCCATGCGGATAAGCTAAAATACGTCCAGCCTGATTTTCTGCATCTGCGATATGCTCGGTTAACATGGTTCAGTCAGAGTAATCAAGTCAGGTTGCGAATGATACATGGCCCGTTTGACTTCATTCATTTTGTTGAATAAACTCTCAATATTTTGTACACCATTATTGTCTTGTTTTTTTTGTCTCGATCCCTGGATATTGTTTGTTGTTTCCTGCGTCTGATAGTTATTGCTGGTTTTTCGCAAGATATATCTAGTTCCCTTTCTAGGTTCAAATCTACAGGCATTTGGTTGGGCTGATGACCGGTGTAGTTACCGTCAATTTCACCGGATGATCCCATAAAAACGAGAGTCCCCGTTTGTATGCTTTTGTTTTCTACTAATTTTGGGTTAATTTACCCCTTAAATGTACATCTTTTAAATTATGTTACCAGTATTCTTCTTTCCATTCGATCGGTGGGAGTAGTCTGGCTGAAAAAATACACTCCAAGATGGGTGTTTCTTAACCCGAACTTTCGGGACAGTAGAAGATCTACCTGATGTTCGCTTCCCAAAGACGATGTTCAATGGTCTTGTTCGCACCTGTGCCTATTCTACTTAGACGCACCAATTGAAAGATCTTTTGGATTTTTAAAATTGCACCTGATTCATGAGGAGCATTCAGTTAATTTTGAAATGTCAAAAGATCCTGTTGTACCCCTTCTTTGGAGTTTCAACAGTAGCCTCAGGGACTCCCTGAACTACAAGTCAAAATTATCTGTCAGGAAAATAACTGCGTCTGCATCCTGCTTTCTTTTAGTGGTGGTACGTTTAATCATAGACGCTGTTACTCCCTTTGTCGTCACTTAGTTCCACATAACCGTAAGGTTCTTTCATTCTTCATGACTAGCACGAACGACCATGACCAAGGAGAATAAACCGATCTAAGAATTTTCGAATTGACCATGTCGTCAGTCAGCGCTTTCAACTATGTCTTGTAAAACATGAATAGTCAGCTAGGCGAAAAATTACTTGGCGGGATTTTTCGTGTATCTTTTAAATGTTGGACAACTTTGGTGCTACCGATCAATGGCCGTTCGACCCAAAAATGCACATGAAATCTTCTAGCAAATCGTTTAATTTGATCGAGCTATCCTTTTACATGGTAGATGGGACTAAGTTCCGCACCGATTCTTCGATTCGAAATTCATTACTTGCCCGTCGACAACCGGGTATCTCGGCCCACAATGCACTTCAGTACTGCCTGCACGGTATACGTTAATATCAAAGCTAAAAGAACACGTAAAGGCGTAAAAAAGATGGGGCCTAAAATGCAATCGCAAACCGAACCACCCACATTCGTTCTACTGCAGTGGCCGAATACGTCAAAGGTAACAAACTCTGAGAAACTTGAAGCATTGGGAATAAAGCATGGCTAAGACCGAGTTTAATAGAGTAACTAAACACAGCAGCATTCATCTGAACTTTAAGAATAAATGAGAATTCCTGGAGTACTGAATGTATACTATAAACGAGAGCTAATTGAACTTATAGGAAAAAGAGAAATTTATGTTAGAAATGAGTAACGGCAAGTGAAAAACTGTTAAGATGGGAGGTGACGCTGAAATGCCTGCTAAATTACCGGTGGAGAATGCAATACTGTGCACAACTCCAGGGAAGGCCCACCGGTGATGTTTAAGTAACGAAAAGAGACGAGTTGCGGGAGGGGAGTCAGCGGTAGAGGGAAGGGCAACGGTTTTGTTTACCAACGCACAGTTTCACCATAGCCATCCCAGACGTGCGGGTAAAACTTCCCATCATTCAAAAAGTCCAAAAACGTTCCGGTCTGATGCACAACGGCTAAGTCCCAACCGTATTTGTGCAGCCTCACCAGTTCAAGGATTGAAATACATCGGGGGGATTGGTTGGAAAATGTCTAGCAAATAAAATCAAGACGAACCTTATTCATCCATATTCCACTTGAATTATGCTTATATTATGTTATTCTGTTCAGTAATTTTATGAGAAAACCCTTTTATAGCAAACAAGACAATATGTTTTAACTCATCGTTTTGCCCTGTCAGGATTGGTCAGTTTAGGGCGGCTGTATAATTAACATTAACGGTCGTGCGTGCTGTATGCACTGTAAGAGCAAAAAACCTCTAGTTGTATTAATCTACAACTTTTTGGAATAAGTAGATAGTGGCGGAAGCTATGAGCTTAATACTGAGTCCCCCCTCCTGTGTTGCAGCCCAGTATGCCGGAGGTACCTCGGAGCTGAAGCGGGACACCGTGGATATAGTTCGTTCTGAACCAAAACTGTGACTTCAAATATCGTCCCACAACCCCCTTCTTCCTCAATACGGTCGAAAGTTTGTTAAAGCCATCGTGCTTTTGATATACTAGACGGCTGAGATACTGTTTGATTGACGCATTGGCGAGGAAAGCAAAAGCTACTCGTTCAGGAAAGAAGGATCCGACTGCTTCCGCCCTCAACCCGACCAGGAATTCACTCACGGAGGTAGAATTCATTATTCCATTGGAGTCTGTGAACGGCCGGTTCACTACAGTGGTCGCAGATCAAAGACCAAGCACACAAATGCCGAAAGAAACCGTTATTTAACAGTCGATTGTTACCCGCTTATCCTTTTTTGCGATGGTACAGAATCATTTGCGGTGTGGTTACGGAGGACAAAATTTTACCTGGGGGCAGTCCCTCAGGTAAACAGAACACACATTTTGTTGAACGCTTATCTCTCGCGCATCAAAAGAGGTCCTTGACTCAGGGGTTGGTTAATGCTGCCCCTCTAGAAGAACTGTGCGATTTGTTGCCTTCCGCCCTTAGTGATTCCCAATCCTATGGCGAGGCTGTCGATGCACTTTACGCGCCGCGTCTTTTTTCCCCTGAAATGCCCCGGTAATTTGCTGAAGAGTTGATGCACCTGAAACAAATAGCGTATCCATCATTATCACCTAAGGACAAAGACAATGTTGTTCTCCACCATTTTGTTAAAGAACTCCCCAAGTGTGATTTACTAAATCCCTCCAGCTCCAACTACCAGAAGCAACTCAAGATGCAGTCTCGAGCTGTTCGCTATTTATGCACCAGCAATGACAACAGGAGTACGAGTGACACAAAGAACCCCTCGAACTTGTGCAACGACACATACCGCCCCGCACCATATAACCCGAATGCCCCCGCCGGCAGTTTACTAATCAAGGCAGATGCAACCCTAACCGCCGTGGATGGATATCTCGCCAACCCGGCAACCCATCGCCATCAAACCTGCACCTGCCACGGGACCGCCGGTACCATTCCTATAACTTCATGCACTAGTTCACCCTTTTCGGTTCCCCGTTTTATGCTATGGTTAAGATAGCTAATACTTCTGTACAAGCGTACATTGATACTGGTGCGACAGTATCCTTAATCAATCTAAGAATTCTACCACAGGGTCTTCGTTACAAGACAGACAAAAAAGGTAGCCTACCGCGCCTTAAAATAGCAGATGGTTCACCTTTAAAGCAACTCGGTTCTATATCTCTAACCATCACATTGCCATATCTCACGACAAACCACAAATTTTAGTTGCCCCCCATCTAACCTGAAACATCCTACTGAGGATATGATTTTCTAGCGCGGTGCGGGTGCTTAATCGATGTTCGAAATAGACAAGCTAACTTCCAGCAAATAGCCGTTCCAACCCAGTCCACAACCACAGATAAATTTGCTGCCTTTGCAGCAACCCTAGCCGCAGTTCAATTGCCACCTATATCAATTGATGATATTCTACGCAAGGCAGACCACACTGATGTTGAGACCAACTCACTCAAAGAGATGTTACTCGACTTCGGGGACTTTTTAGCATGAGATGAGCACTCGTTGGGTTTGACAAATATTATCCGTCATGCCATCGAATCCTATTTGGCAACCCCCTACGCCGTATACCAGCGCATATTCAAGATAAAGTCGGTAAATTATTAGATATTTCGCTGCCTTCCCGAGTTTCACGAACCTCATCGAATAGCATATACTCCAGAAGTTACCGTCAGGAGCGGCCCCTAGGGATAGCGTAGCAACAGCACCGTTTTGGCAATGCAAGCCCAATTTAGAGTCGATGTTCTCTGATTGGTTGAGAATACATTTCATGCTCAAGTAAGCCGTGTCAAAACTGCGATCCTTTACACGATTCACTGTTCCCCAATCACAACGGTTTTGGCGCCACTATAGCGCGCGGTTAGTCAGCAAAATGTTATCAGAGGTGCATCTTCCTCAACAAGCGGCCCGAGCATCACACAAACCAGAGTTGAACATTGCGGAATCGGGCCGTAAGTTGATGACATCTAAATCGTAGGGTTAGGTGGTTCGGGAGTCTTCGTTTGAAACCAATGTAACACTAAAGCCAAACTATGTATTCATCTCGTTCTCGCCCGCACACTTGGGGGGTGGCGACTGCTTGATTCTGCTTCTTCAACAGATCCCGTGTTGAAAGAGGTGTTCATCATACCGTCCATGCGTAGACAACATATACACCTCGCTAGAAAAAAAGTTGCTGTTATGTGGACTTGGTTAGTGCCTACCTCTGCTATCGAGGTCTAACGTTTGTCGGTCTGGTTTCTTACTAAGTACAATGGTAGCAGCGAATACACCCGCACTATCCAACCCTAGGATCTACCCACTATCAACTATCAATCCCTCGCCAGTTCTTAAAACTATTCAATGGCACGCAGGATTTTGTTGAACGGGTCCACATCTCTTATTTGGATGAAATTTCCGAGGCGAAGTGTAGTCCAACTCTGAGATATCTACCAGGTAGGCCCGCAATGCCGGATTCTCTGGCAGCACCTCTCACGTCGTTGTCTATTTTTACCTGGGAGCATTTTTCAGTCATCAACAGTCTTCGCAAGAACACGGTTTTATAAGGACCGTTGCCTGCTGAAAATCCTGCCGAACACTAGCGAGGGAAAATTAAGAGGAAATGATACCACACGGTTTGTTCAAATTGAAAAAAATAGACCCCGTACTCAAAACACTTGTGCAGCAGCGCTGAAAACCACCGAATATGTGCGATATATTTTAAGCCTGCCGTTCCCTATCATGACGCCAACACCGCATATCGCTACGTGGTAGAAACCCCAAGTGCAATCAATAGTGGCACTTGGTCGTTCAATCAACACCAACTGGAGACCGAATTCGGATCAGGGTATCCAGTAGTGTCTTTTTAGCTAATTCTTCTAGCTTCCCTCATAATTCCCAATAATTTTGTTATTCTTTTACCGATTGTCAGCCAATTGAAGCGCTTATCGAGAAATATGCCACGTTATCTCTACTCAACCCTGCAGTATTGTCTCGGGCGCAAACTCACCAAGTGAAACGGGATAAGCAATTATCACGGCTATATATAGCTTTCGGAATGCGTTTACCCTGTACGGGAATAATTCCCATTTCGTTAAAATTCGAACAGTCCTATGGGATCCCATGTTCCTTGTCGTCTCTAAATTGCATTGGGACTTTTCAGAGAAGTATGAGTGCGAAGTTAACGTCAAAGATAGGTCAGTTTGTTTTCTCCACAGTGTTGATCTCAGAACCATAACTGAGACTTAGACGAAGCGTTAGTTAATGACGCTTCCGTGGCTGAAGTCTGTTTACCTTTCGCAAACATGAATAAAATGCTTCACACACACATTGACACCTCCGTGACCGATAAAGCAGATCACTTGCCCTTGCTCACGAACTTCCAAGAAATCTTCGCATAGGACAAAAATACCACCGCCCTGCGTTGTCGGTTATACAGGGTACACTGTAAGGGTATCAATCCGCAACCAGTCGTTATCAACTATCCAATTTGACTGCACAAGCTTCCAGGAGACCCACCGCCTTGTCCGTACAATTTCTTGACCATACGGTTATAACTCAGTTAGTCAATTTCCTTACCCCTACCCCATTTTCCGTAAATATGCACCTTGCTGTTCAAACTACTCAGGCACGAGTGTATCTCTCCAGACTATTTCTAGTTTACCCCTTAATTTATGCAAGCAAATAGAATTCTTATGCATATCTCTTACCGTTTTTCGCTACATGGTAACGTGCACTGTTACTTTCCCACATTTTCCGTACGTTTCATCAAGCTCGAACCAGGGTGCGACCGTTTCCCCATCTGCATATCGGATTCACTATTAGTTATTCCAGCCCGTTAAAGCCAGATTCCATAATCCTTATTTTAGTCGGACAGAATAAAATAAAAGTTCTTTTTTATACAGATCTTGATTTGAGGAAAACAGCCCATCCGAGGGACCGTTCAAGCGAACAATTTTATCCTACAAAGCCTTGGTCGGGAATTTAACTGTGTTTCTCATCGATGTATGTTAGACGTTTATTTTTTACTGTACCGTTAAATAAATTTTCATCCGTGCTCAGTCGAGTTGTTCCTATTATATTTTGAAGGCATGTTCGAATAGATTGACTTTATCTGTTTAAATGACGGAATCTTTAGAAGCCCATCCAGAAGGAAACCTCTCAAAGGAAGACCCCCACAGCTAAGGACGAAACACTATACTCAGGAGCACTGTTCTTTACGCACCTCACACTTCAAAAAGGGTAACGGCACAAGGTGTGTGTCTAATTGGTAAATAGTCATTGCTCGCGCGCCACTGACCGTGGTCATCGTCTTCTGTCTGGTCTTAGCCCAGATTCCATCGACCGACAACCTCTCAGATTCCATCAACCGCACAGTCGACGGCAAATGCAGAGCATCCCTATAGATACCCTCTCAGATGTTTCGGATAGCGACTCCGAGACGGAAAGGAGAGCTTCTTCTCCGCCTCCCAGTGCATTGCTTCAATCCCCGCTGGTCCCGTCCACAGGTTCGTGTCAGCTCCACCTTACCTTTTGTTTCTCATAGATACCTCCGCGTCTGTCGCCCAGTCGTGTCTGCGAGCCAACCGACCCAGGCGGAAACCTAAAAGGTAGTATCTTAGTCATTCTAAAGTCAGAAAGATTTAAGGGTGATGCATCACTCTGTGCTGATCCCGAAATGACAAAATGGTGGAAGAGGCGATACGATCTGTTTGAACGATTCGATGATGGTATCGAATTAGACAAGGGTACGTCTTTCTGGTTATATGTGTTGCCTATATTTTTCGTCTATTAAGTACAGGCGTGTTACAAGTCGCCTGACAATCAGCTGCTAATTTCTTACTATTTGACCTGGTAGCTAATATTCAAACAGTGCGGTTGTCTTAGAAGAATGAATTCGATTAGCGTAAAATGCAGAATTTAGGTGGTGTGGCCGTCAGAGGCATCATTCGTTTGCTGTATCCCTTGGAATTTTCTTCATCCACAACACCCAACCTCATTAGACCCAGAGATCCACGCCTCTCGTCGTTTACCTAGCTGGGTCAACCTGGGCAGAAAAAGGCTTCAGCACAACCTGTGCATGGACAAACGCATCAGTACATCAGTGAAAAGACCGCACCTTGCTTCGTCAGCGACGCCTTCGGCTGCGGGAATGCCTATATACCAGCGGGGGGTTGAACGCTCGCCAGCGTCCATGGTGCACCGTCAGGTGTAAGAAAATGTAGGAGGATCCGTCACTACAACATAAGCCCTACTTCTATCCGCAAGGGTTGTATATTTGTTTGCTTTGAGATGGCAAGTCAGAATCTTCAATTTTCCTGAGTTAACCTTCTCGGCCGACCGTTGCTATTATTCCCGACCGAAACCGACGGAAAAACGAGCCCTCGGCTCAACGGATGACTGGTTTGAGCCTCGGGGTTGCAAAACCTGCGGTTGGGTATGGCTGGCTGATGAGGTCTAATAAACCAGAATTGGCTATTCCATTCTCCCTTGTCTTTGTCGGTGACTGCTTTCTGCACAAAAAATTTGTGCTGATAGAGATACAGGCTAGCTGTGTACAGATCATTCGGCTGCTTAAAATTACTCTTCGTCCGCGTTCGTGGTTTTGCTTCAAATTAATAATGCATTTCATCAGCGTCACCCTGAGTCAAGGTATAAATATTCTTGTTCACCATGTTTTTTGTGCGAAATGTGAACGATAACAGCTTTACTTGTTCTTAATTTCTTGAATGGTGATTCTTGGTTGATTACCTAACTGGCCTGTCGATTAATTCCTGTGCTTTTTAGAGAGCTTTCTTCCGAACCTGTGTTTTGTCTTCTAGAATCGTGGTATAGTGTCACGCCCGAGATTATCGCCCGCCATCAAGCCAGGATGTGTTCCTGTCACCTTATTATCGATGGTTTCGCGGGGGTCGGTGGGAACTCTATTCAATTTGCTCAAACCTGTGCATTCGGTACATTTTCTGTTTTTATTTTCCCTTTTTGTACCGGGTTTACCATGTACGCTCAATTGCTCCGGCATTGATCTTGATGGTCCTAGCATATTTTCCATAAGAAAGGGTGAGCCCTTTGACATTCCACCTTAATTGAAAACTCATATTAACTTAGTGCGTGCACTTTCATTATTTTACTTCCTTCTACCTCATTGGCTATTGATCGTACTGACCGATTGGTAGTGTCACAACTCACAGTATGCCGGTACATCGTCCATTAGACCACTACGTTAAATTTCTAAGTTAATTCTAGTCTGTCTTATTAGCTGTCCTTCGTCTCGTCTGTGGTTATTTTTCTTCCTCATAGCATTTACTCTTTTCTCCTTCCTTCTATTTTCTTATTGTTCTTCTTCGTTAATTGCTGTTACATTCTAACCACGATGCTGCCGTGTTTCATCACTAAATATGTTTCCTATGACTGTGGCCTAAAGTAAAGCCGAAACTGCGATCAAACTATTCGCCACCTGTGGCGCAAATGTACTTTCAATATTTGGGCTAAGTTATGGTTTTCGGCTTACCGCTTCATGTTGGGGTTCTTTCTGCGGCGCGCTTCGGTCTGTGACTGAAATTGTTGTAAGCATGTACTTTTACGCACCAAAAAACTGCTTAGCACGCGCGCTTGATTTAAAATTAATTTTGGCTCCGACCGAGAACATTGCTCAATGCCTCTCTACCAGAATGGAAATTTCCATCGACCTTTTCGTTGTGTCTCTGAAAATTTTAGTCATCAGCATTGACAACTCTATGGAACGCCTCGGCCTTCTTCAGAAGAACGCCGCGGTTTACGGTGCAACGAGTAAAATTGATTCCATTTGTGGCGACTTGGCCAATGTTCTGTCCGCTCTCCGATCGGGCCCCATCACGCCCCGCTCTCCTCCGACAATTGCATTTGTAGGAGAAATTTCGTGTTTGGCACAAGAGGTCTCAGCTGAGGCGTCCCTCAAAGAATCGCATTCGTTCCGTGCCGATATGGAGAAGTCACCGGTTTCCTTGGGTGCAACTCTAGCGAGATCAAATCTTCCTGAGGAAGCCTCAGCTCCTGCAGATAGGAATTCACCCTGCGTGCTTACTCCCCCTACATGTGCAGAGTCCCTGGATCCTCAAGTGACAGCTATTTCAACTGTAGCCCCGGAAGAGTTAACTGAGGATCTACATTGTGGGAAGGAGTCTTCAAGTCCGTCAGAAGCGATCTTGTCTCTTACCCATCATGACCCTGCAGTGCCGACGGTGACCTCCGAAAAGGAAATAGGCAAGGATCCGGCCAGGTCGGAGGAGCTGCCGGTGTCCAGTAACATTGTTGATGTGGTCTTCATGTCGCCGCCCTGGGGTGGGCAAAACTACAAGGAACGAGTTTTGCCTCCGGGTGCTGCCAGTTGGAATCGAAAACGCCGCAAGTTGTGGTTTGAAACACTCGGCGACGAGCCGGAATCTTTCTTCAACCTCGACGACATTGGCATCCTTCCTGGCGCCATGACTGCAGCGCGGCAGATGACCAATCGTGTTGTTGTCTACCTACCCAGAAATAGCGCCATTGGGCAGTTGCTGAAGCTGGGCTGGCGCGACATGACTGACTCCCAGAACCGTGTTGATGTCGCCATTGAGGACTACTGGTTGCGTGGACGCCGTCTTGCCGTAGCGGCATATGTTGGTGATTTTAGAGACCTTGGAACCATGGAAGACTAACGCGATATTAATTGTACAGGCTATTACATATGTTCATATTTGATTATTTTATCGCAAAACAGTCTCTTCTCCTTCTCGTCAGTCCTTGTTAGAGGCGGTAGAGGTAATCGCTAAACACTTCGCATGCAACTCTCTTGGTGGTTTCGTGACTGTTTTCTTAGTTACACCAGCCTTCGCCACGTAGGCCTGTCTTCTCAAGCGCTTCCCGTATGATCCGGCAAGGGCTGACGTCGGTCTTACATTATCCTTAAGCGGTATCTACCTTACTCGACCTAAGAACACAACACGGGTTACAGGTCTGTATCTCAAGAGCTAGTTCCCACTGTCTGACTTTAAAGAATCATCGTTATCTTACCTATATCATTACTGGAAGTTCTCACACTCGGACGCTGACTGGCTCTCCCTCTTCCATCACAAGAGACCTGTTCAAAGATGGCTTGGAGTTCCGGGTGCTACAAAGGGCTGGCCATCGCCCTGGGTATATGGAGCCAATTATTTAACTTGACGATCGGTCGCCGTTGAGAGAATATGATGCAGCCTCACTACTTGTCTTGAACGCATTCTTTGGCATCAATTGATCACCCAGGTCTCATATTCCCATGCCGGTAGCAAGCAATCTCATCGTGTCTCTCACAGGACTCGTGACGTTTTGGTCATGCGCGAAAAACGCTGCCCACGTTTAATTCAATTCACCCGCATTTACATCGAATGGCGTGATGAACAGATAGTTAGGCGTAGACGGCATGGGAAAAACCTTGTCTCAGACCTCATAATGGCGGCGCTGGGGAGGGGGTAAACGCATTCGCCAAATCAATACTGGCGCAATCTCCGATGTCACCGACCAGAGACACGTAAACCCGACTGGGCATTCGGAATTATTTGGGCTCAATATGGTAGGGATAGTGCTCGTAGGTTTTGAGACGCCTTTTGGATGCCCTCGGTTCCGTGCCCGAACCCACCACCGGAGACATAATAAGCCTGCTATGGACGCTGCAGGAATCGGTTACTGTGCTACCGGCTGTTTCTAAGTCACCGGTTATCGAGCGCCCCTCGCATACTGATCATGTTCAAGTCGTTCATTTCTGTATCCGAATCACCCGTTCTGACGGATAGCATGATTGATGATGCGGCTTCCAGAGCCGTGTTTTTTCTTTCCACAAGTTCATGGCACGCCGGGGGAGGTTGTTCCGTTGACCGAGTGACTTCTGTCGACGGAGAAAGTGCGCACGGGACCCCCAGCTATGGTGATCTGAACATATGTGGACGGGTGATCACCGATCGGTTATGGGGCTCGTCCCGCGCTGCCTTGGTGCGCTCACACTCGAGCCCTGCTAGCATTCGCCTAGGGATATAGACGGAATATCGTGACCGACAAAGGCATGGGAGACTGAAATGACCATTTCTGACTTATTGGCCGTTATCAGCCAGCCATACACAACCACAGGTGGTGTTGCGCCACCCAAGAATTGAACCCGCGACCTGTTGATCAGAAGTTGAACGCTCTAACCATTGAGCCACGGGCTCGTCTTGTCGGTTTAGATCGGGAATATGCACATGGGTGGATGGGCGATCTCAACATACAGCCTCTGCCCTCTCCTCTTGGGCAGCATGGCCTCCGTGGTCGGTCCATCCCGAGGTGGCGATATAGTGCTCAAATGGAGGTATGGGAATTGGCACCACATAGTGTCTCTGTGTCAGCTGTCTCTGCACCCAACCGAATCAGAGGTTGTGGAGCTTTAACCCCTTCCGACGTATGCAGTGAGCGTCCAGCCCCCAAATTTTTCCTCACTGCACTCTGATCTCATTTTGCGCTAAGCTTCTGAACTGGGCACCAGGAACAGAAAGCCAGTAAATTTCACAACGCTGTATCGCAATTGACGTGGTCACAACAGGGTATTCTATTGCCTTCTGCCCGACACTCTTGCCTCGCCGCCATGAGAGAGAGAGCTTTACCACACAGAAAGAGGCGGTGCTCTGCAATTTGGTTTTTATATAAAAACTCGAAACAACAAATTTGAAGGTAAGTGCTATTTCCACTTTTGCGCGTGCCTAGGCAGCGGCAGTCTCATTGACGACAACCTTGCTGGGGGGTTGACATGGCGGTTCACGCAACAGGAAAGCTCGACAGGATTGTTTGGCGCGAGAGGGGAGTGGAGGGAACTCTGGCATCGGATTGCCGCTTCTGCTGCAGCTTCAGGAGAAGTCCATCGGGAACATGATGTTCTCCTCATCTGCGTTTGTCTGTTTGCCAGCAGCCAGTTGTGGCGGCTTGCTTTTTATTACCTTCTGAGCCTGTCCGGGCAGTATCTGTTGCTGCTGTTGGCCCTGAGCCGTTGTGCGCGAAGTTAACCGGGAGGAAGGTATGCCAGCGCCGACAAAGGTAATATTGGTGGATTCAGGATCACCGACCACGCCTGAGTGAAAAGCCGCATGTATAGTCGTCCGTCGGCGACAGGAATGCGCTTGAAAAGGTCCCTCCAGCTGCATTGACGGCGGCTCGCTCTCGGAGTTGCGTCTAAATTCAACCGAATACCATAATTCTACTTATTTTATTACAGTAGGAAACTACTTATGAATAAAGTAAAACTTGGCATGACCAGACGATCCTTTGCACACGACAGTTGGACCGTCGTATCCGACGCGGTCCACCGTGTGCACCACAGCAGAGTGGCACAGGGACAACAAATTGCGCGTGACTTAGGTTCAAGTTATAGTAAGCCTTTGCACACACACACACACACACACGAGCACTCACTTCTGCCGGTGGAAAAACCTGGTAATTGAATTTGGACCCAGAGGAGAGGGTAGTTGGGTGAGGTGTCGAGGAGATTTCCCGAGAGAGACGTCCGGCCTTTGAAGAGTTCGATCCACGGTCACTGATTAGACATAAGAGTAGAAAGCAGTGAATCTTTAAACAGGCCTAGTGAAGGGTGCAGCACTCAAAGGAAACTCGTTTCATTCAGTCGGGAGACTAGTCGACTACATGTGTTTTTGGTCACAAAATGCGCAGTTCATCATCTTCTAAAGTAACCCAAACACCATATATATCCTTGGAGTTATTGAGGGCCATTCCTTCGCGTTAGGTGTGGTGTTATCATCGTTGTTGTTCATGGAGGAAAATACATGGCCCTTAAAAAAGAACTGTTGTCAACAAGGAGCGATTAAAATGAATAAATTTGGATTTCCTTCCTGCCATTTATATACCACATGTTGATCATTAAACCGCCAATTGAGTCACCGGATCATGCTTGTGATCAGGTACGTTCAAATCCACATGGCCTGAGTACAGACACTAACTGTGCACACTGTAAAAACGCACTGATTCGGAAGTGAAGCTCCCAGACGTAGCAAATTTAGTTCCCAGTATCGTATTCAGACCGGTAAAGGTAGGTTATTTACAGCACCAAGAAAGCCAGAAACCCCAGGCTCGTGTAATACGGGACGAGTGGGAATAGGGGTTTTACGGGTGGGGCATTACAGTGGGTAATGTAAGGTGCATACGGTCCTTGCAAAATTGCAGGTGTTGTTCTTTCTGCTCTTTGAATTTACGAAGTCGATATGCGCTTCTGTTATAAAGGCTCATAGAAATTTATAGCCCTAGCGGATAGCGGCTTCAAAGCCCTGGGATGACTTGATTGCCGGTTCCAGCCACGTAGACTTCGGTAGAATCCTGTTGCTTGGAGATCGGCGTAAAGAGGATAATGGCTTTGGCATGAAACATTCGCGAATTGCACACTTTTCCATCCTCCCACCAAGAGGGCACGAAAAAATGAAAAATGTTTTAGTCGTAGAGTCTTCAACGGCCGCAGAGAAGAAGCAACTCTCAAAAACGTGTTACAAAACAGCACCTAGTAAGCTTCCCCGTAAAAGGATAGACACATGGCCACTGAGTTGTGCACTAGGCGACAGCTGAATAGTTAGGTACCGATCGTCGGGAAATGTTCCCCACAAGCCTGGTCAGCTGAAAGCATAAGGTACTATTATAAATTTGGACGATGGCTACGAAGATGTGTCTTAAGTCAGTTACTTGACCATCAATTCACATAACGGATGGCTGAATATGATCCCGTCATTGACTTTGGCATGTTTCGGTACCCTCGTCTTCTTAAAAATAAGCCAGGTCACTTATATATGAATCACACAGGATATTGTCAACTATCACTCTCGGTTTGTTGTTGTGGGTGGTGGAGGTGGAGGTGGTGGTCGAGAGGGAAGAGAAAGAAATCTGGAGATTGTTTACCCGGGAGAGAGTTGCGCTTGTTGGAGAGTGAATAGGAGGACACAGATGAACTAGGCCCTGAATTCTGTGACCTGCAGAGAGCGGTCGTCGTCGCAGGGGACTCTCGGGAATCAGAGGAGGACTGACTGAGGGGTGAGACAACTTGTCCATCCATTAGGTGCTGCTGGGGATTATCGGGTGGGTCTTTTGTGGAGGTCAAGATGGTTACGTGAAGAAGATCCGATGTGGTGATTACCCCAACGGCCGGACCCAGGGCTGCCTGTCCATTCCAGCTGGCTCCAGTCCCCGGTTTTTCGAAGACTGCTAGGCAGGATGCCTGTGGGTAGGTAAGAGATGTGTCTAATTCGGAAAGTTTTCTATGACTCTTCTCAAAAGCAAGATTAAATTACACCGAACCCCTATAAATCTGTGTGCAACTTAAAACTTTGAGAACTTAACATACACACAGTAAAGGTATCCTTCTAATATAGCAGACAAAAAATGAAAGGCGAAACGTAAATTTACGTATAACGTGAGTATATATATATATATATATATATATAAGGAGACAGGAAAGGCTATTTTTGGCTTATTAGCCATCATCAGCCAGCCATATCCATTCCCATATGGTGCCCTACGTGAGGCTGGAAACCGCGACCTGTTGAGCAGAAGTTAAACGCTCAAACTATTGAGCCCCGGGCTCGCTGTCCTGCCAGTTTCGATCGGGAACGGTAAATTAGGTGGATAGAAGCTCACCGACCGTTAAAGGGATTCACTCGTCCCGTCAACAGCCGCACAGCGGCTCTTCTTATTAGACAGAATGAAATCACCGACAAGTACAAGGGAGACTGGAATGGTTATTTCTGGCTTATTAGTCATCGTCAACTAGCCATACCCAACCATAGGTGTTGCACCACCTGATTCTCGAACCCGCGACCTGTTGGTTAGAGGTCCAACGCCTTAACCATCGAAACGCGGGGTCGTCGTCCTGACAGTTGCGATCGGGTGCATTGACCATGGTACCAGAGCGTTCACTGATCGCGTTACAGGACTATTTATATATTTCTGGTTGCCATGGCAATCGCTGTGGCGACTAGATTTTCCGACTCATCGGGAGTGGTTGACAGCTGCTGCCTGATGCTTTAGCTGATCCTGCGCAACCACGGATCATATGCGGGCTAGGAAATTTAACCACGCAGCATGCAACTGGCTGACAGATGCTAGTCCTATGCAAGTATGCTTGATGCGACTGATACAGAGACGGGTCGCCGAAGGTAATTCTCCCTTCCCACAGAATGTGTGAGTTAGACTCTGTGAACCGACTCTGACAGCTGGGCGACGGGAGAGGCTTGGAGTCGCTAGAAGTTGGGTGCTGCTGCGGCCGCACTTGAAAGTTAGCTTAACCTGCTAATCAGTTTTGCGACTTTTCAAACATGAAACTGATTCAGAGGAAAAATCAGAGGTATTATGGGTACACCACCTACCTTCTGTCGAAAGATACGATCGATAACAGTCAAGAGGGAGTCTGTGATGAAGCACATAGCCTGAGTGGTGCAGCCAGGGGGCTAAAGGCAAAAGAAAAAGAATCTCAGAAATGGGTTGGCGTGGGTGGTGCCAAAGAGACCGTCTGATACACGGTTATCTGAACCCCCACCCCCTCCCCGGAGAAGGGCACCCTGGCCCCAACCTTGGCCTTAAACTTAACCCCAACCCCATGCCCTGAGGTCACTTTGTTACGGGGGATTTCTGATTTCCACCACTAGTCAGTGATTTCAGTCACTTTAATTTTAATTTTTTCCCAACAGAGACGATGCGCAGTGTGTGCTTTGGTAGATGAAGTCGCGGATCTTCGTGAGTTCAAAATTTCCCAAACGCCGTGTTCATAGATACAAACTGCGAATATAGCGGGGGAACTTGAACACCTAGACCACAACTAACAGGTCCACAGACACCTTTTGTACGAACTTATGACACAAGCTACGTTAGACAGCTTCCAGGACGTTTATTAACAACATCAAGGCAAAAAGAGTGGGTTAACAATGTCTAAAGGAGAGAGTAGGCGTCGATGCATATGCGGGTAATCTGAGACAACAGTGTTACGGGCTTATGCTGCCTTCATTCAGCTGTTCATAAACACACACCTGCGCAGGTGATTCACCGACGAGTCTACCGAATTTCAACACTGCCTCGCCTGTGGCTGCAGATCAGGTAGTTATCCAATCACGAATGAGCGCAAATCGGCCCATCGGTTTGCCAAAGCAGCCAAGCTCTGTGTGGGTGGCAGAGATCACAAACAGATAGACCAAACTCCGCCAATACAGGATAGTAGAGGGGTCGGCGATTGAGGTGTGCGGGTGGACTGACACAACACTGTTTCATGTTGATTATGTTGTAATTACGCAAAGTAAGATTGAGTGCTCGACCCGTAAGTGGACTCAAAGGCCTCGGACTCATGCTGCCCCTGGTTCTGTTGGTGTGTATTTAACTTAACTAAATAGGTGTGGCTGACTGCGTAGTGCGCCTAAGCCGTCTTTAGTCGCCTAGACTCGGGTTTGATCTATCCTACGCAATTATTTTCCCTACATTTGGTCAAGTTGATATGCTCTTGGATTTCATCAATCGGCAATCCCACATCAGACAACTGACCGGCTCGGATGGTAGTCTGATTGCGGGGGTGAAAGAGAGAGTAAGGTCGACAGCTCAGTGCATTTTCATCACTATAAACAATCTGACGCGCTTGAAACTATCACGGTGCGCTAAAAGCCGTGGCTTGAAAGGTTGCCAACTGACGGGATAACTCGGACCGCGTGGTCAGCCCAATGTGTGTTTTGAGTGGAGTGGCTGACTGGCAGACTGAGAGTCAGGCTGCAATGGTTCCTTCTTAATGTGGCCTTTATGGCACTCCTACTCCGTGGGATCCGAGCGAAGTGTGGTGGTACGCCCAGGGGCGGCTCCGGTCGCGCCAGCCACCTGCGCCCTCTCCCATTTCCGGTCTTCTTGACTCTGGCATGACACCGAGCACAGGTGTGGGGAGGAGGAGAGAGTGCGGTAGATGCAGCACAAGTCTATTATCACTTTAAACTAAATCACGCGCAAGTCACCGTCCCTGCACCACCCTTTTGTGGAGCATACGGTGGACATAGTCGAAATCGACGTTCGAACTATCGTGTGTGTGCTAGCTTGGTGTGGGATGTGGGGGAGGGAAGGTGTGGAAAAGAGTGACTTACCCTGGGTCGAGCGGCAAGCAGCAGGCTGATGGGACTCGATAAGGGGGTGGTACCCGTGTCGGAAAAAACGCAGCTCTGAAAAAGCAAACACAAGGACCTCGATACACTTAGTGTAGGGCGAGGGAGGGGGCGAGCAGTTAGTTGACCGAGGATTTGAAACTCGGCACCTACGAGTACATTGCCAAGAGACAAAAAAGAAAAGGACTTTCTATACACCCGTTTACTGCATCAATGCAGGTATGAAGTTGAGAAAACAATGGATCGCGTCAAGCAATGCGATGCAGGAAATTAACCTCTTGTGAAAAACTTTCCACTGGAAGGTAGTCAGTAGATCAACAATCAGTGCTACGGTCACGTTAATGTTCACAGTGGTAACTTTGCTGTGTAAGAATGTTTAAAATGAAAAAGAGAAAGTAAGGCGGGTTCGTTAAGTTTTAATTTGACCGTGAAACGCGAGTCCAGAGAGAAAACTTCCTGACCTTGAAAACCCGGTTTACAAATTCTTGGATAATATGGGGTTTGAAAAGGAGCCTTAAGCCAATGATTGTCCTCAAGCAGGCTACGCTGAGTGTCTGTGTGGGTTCTTTGACCAAGGTGTGAGAAACTCGGCGACCTCGGTGTGATTCGAACTCCAGATAGCAAGATCGAGACCTGAGCATAGCCAACGCTCTAACCACCGAAGCCACGAGGTCCCAACCGCAGGTTTGGGGAGCTTGATCCAAATATGATGTAACTCAGGGCTTTAGGTCGGGGCCTCGGAGCTCAGGTGATAAGAACGCTGGCTATAATCAAGTCTCGATCTTGCTATCCCGCCTTCGAATATCACCGAGGTCGCCGAGTTTTTCACAAATTAGTAAACCAAGTTGTTCTAAATCTACTAAGAACTCTATAAATTCCCATACGCGTTCGACGGAAGTTGCTGAGGTCAGGTCGCCTCCTCAGTCAGCTGAAATGCTCGGACAGACTAAGATTTGCAGGAGAGAAATGAGAGACAGTGAGATCCAACCTCGTAGTAACTGAGCTCTTTCAATCCTTCATGATGCCTTAACTGTCCAGGTTTCAAAGATGACCGCATGGTTCACCGGAACGAAGCTCGAGCCACAATAGTCTCACTTGTGTAAGCTTCCAAGGCCCCTGAGACGGGGCACGGAAACGTCGAACAGGTGTGTGTAGCACGCGTAGACGAACTGTTTGGACGTATCGGACACCGCACCCATGCTCATCTTCAATCGCCCTTATTTGGTCTGGCCGTGGGAAAAGTGAAATGAAAGTGGTGCTAAGAAGCCTGCTCCACCAAAAAAATTACTGCACAAGTCACCACCTCGTGAGGCAGTGTTTAACCGCACCGCCTGCGACCATCTAACTATCAAATGGCTGTTTGTAGTCAAAAACGCTGCTGAAAAAAAGAGAATAAACTGGGATGACTATTTCTGACGCACCCGCAGTTGTCGGCCTGCCATAGCCTTATCTCAAACAGGGAAGACCTGAGATAGGAAACCAGGCCCAGTTGGTAGCATAGTCATATGGTCTGTTAATCGAGCCGCAGGTTGACGCTGGTACCCACAGACAAAACGAAAAGTGTATATTCTACCTTGCAGATATCACAGATCTGCAAACGCCACAGAACAGAACCGTTTGCAAGGTTCAGTGGGCCAAAACCAAAACATACAAAGCGACTAAAAGGGCTCGTAACGAAACTGCGCAGTTTTTTATGTAAAGAGTCAGTTAGAGCGCTAAAAGTATCCCTATGAGCAATAAACTATTGTAACTGCATGCGCGCAATATTTGCTACTTATTTTGATAAGGTAGCAATATTAATTGGAGTTTGATGCTGGCGTCGAGAACGCATAGTAGCATGTCGGAAAGGCGAAATGGTTATCGCGTTCCATTGGGTGAAATACTATGTCACTAGGACTCCTGTCTTCGATCAAATTACCGAACAGGAGAGGAAGTAATATGAGCTTTTAGCTAGTACCCGTGCTGTTCGTATGGTAAATAATTACGCAGCTTAGACTACTGACTGCCTGTTGGCAGTGGCTGAGGGATTTCGGTCAAAATTTTTTATTAAATTTCAGGCTGCACCTATAGAACCTAAAATATACTGATCTACTCTAAATCAGAGATTGATTTCTGAGGAAATTAAAAACTACAATCCACGACCCGTTAACGATATGTGAGTGGGCTAGCTCGTTGTGTCGGATGACAGGTACAGCAGATGAGCTAGCTCATGGGATGCTGACCGAAATTTGGAAATGTTTGCAATCTTAATTAACCTGCAGGTTAGTCCCAAGATATCCCACTCACCTCAAGATGCTCGCTTTTAAAAGAGCTCTTTTCTGGACGCCTGCACAAATTAACTACTAACCACTAAAGTAGTATTCATTTTCCCATTAATTTCCAATGCCCTTATAGATTCAAACGTATTTTATAGAAAAAATGCAGGAAAATAGGCTTTATTTACTGATTTGATAGCAAACTGCGTCTGATTTAAAGTTTGGACTTAAGGAAAGGATAACTTTCCGTTTAGAGAAACTTTTCTAATTCCCGAATAACTTTGAACCCGACTTGTAGTTTCACTTTCTAGTAGCGTTCAAAACCACAGGCTGCGTACATTCCCTTTGAGTAAAACCACGAATTTCTTTACAGTTTTTAAAAAATTTCATATAGTGCCAAACTTACATGAAATAGCACATCTTCTATAGTTGGACTCAACTGAGCGTTTTCATGCGACTTTTAACGATCTAGGTCACTCATGCATCGTGAGCGGATGGCAGAGGAAACTAAGGGACTTTTCTGCAGCCCCGCTGAACGGGACAAATTTTCCGCTTTATTTAACTTTCAGTAAAAAAGGCGCGTCGAATGCATGCTCTGCACTCTCGACTACAGCATTACATTTTAATAAATATTGCTACCTTCACAAAATTAGTAGCGAATATTGCGCGTTATTTTTAAGGTCTTCTTACTCGGGTCTCGGCATACGGTTACTGCTAGTGACAAGCCTTCATAGCGCACAGGGCTACTTTCAGCGTTCTAACTAGTTCCTTCCATGAAAAAAACTGCACAGTTAGGTCAACGGTTGTGGCAACCAAAACATGAAATTTTTACCAATATTGTGCTTTGGCCGCTTTTACTGTTGCTACTCCTACGATGTCGATTCCGAATAAATTTCACCTTTATTGACTATTTAACAGTAGATTGTAGGATATTATGGCAACATGTCCTCTTGTTGCATCTTTGGAAAGGTAATGTTGTTCCGCCAATTTAGATTTCAAAAAAACAACGGATTCAGATTCAACTGGCATAACATTGATGTATCAGGGGGACAAAAAGCATCATTGAACCTACCAGGATATCCATTTTCGACAACATGCCTTGGAAGCCGCGCCCCATTTCCGCGGCGACGGGGAGACACACGAGACCCATTTTGGCCCAGGCAGAGTTCATTATGTGCAGCGCCTGTAGGCATGTAGTTGAGGGATTCAGGTAGAATGGAGAGCAAGTGGAGGTAGCATGCGCCGAGGTAGCGGTGGGCTGTTGCGGACCGGCCGCACACGAGAATCGGGAGCTTAGGGACGTATGAGGGCCGCCTACCGGCCAACTTCGCTCCCCCCACCGGACAGCGATTATATCACCGACTTGCATCTGCAAGAGAAAACATTCGTTGTATCATCGCATGTCCGCCGATGGCCGTTCCATCATCTGTGTCTGTCGGGTTGACCGGAGACAAAAAAACTGCCAGATAGGCACTCACCGATCAGTTACGGACCTCACTCATCCCGTTGTGCCTTGGGGTTCAATCTAGAGACCCGCCAGCAGCTAGTAATATATGTAGAATGACATTTGCGACAAAGAAATGGAAGACTGGAATGGCTATTTATCGCATATTAGCCGTCATCAGCCAGCCATACCCAACCACAGACGTTGTAGCACCCGAGGCTCGAGCTTGCGACTTGTTGGTTAGAAGCCCCTTTTTCGTTGTTGGAAATTTCGTTCTGTATATATCCCTAGCCGCTGTGCGGCTGCTGGCGGGGCTCAAGAGCGAGCTCCCAAGCCACAACGGGAGGAGTGAGGCCCCTAAACAATCGGTGAGCGCCCATCCAGCATTGTTAAGATTGAAAACTGACAAGACGACGAACTCGTAGCGCAGTGGTTTAGAGCATTGGTCTTCTAGCCAATGTTGCAGTTCGAGCCTCGGGTTCCTCAAAACCTGCGGTTGGGTATGGCTGGCTGATGACAGCTAATGAGTCAGAAATGTCATTCTGTCTACAATGAAAACTGTTAAACAGATTCCACCTGGGATGCAGGCGGGTTGCGAGAAGGCTTACCGCCTCATATTTTCGACGCTCGGAAGGCCATGGGCACACAATGAAGGAGAGCACAGTTCGGCCAACCAGCGGCTCACATTTTGTAACAAACAGTCAAGGCTTTCCTGGGACTACCTATGTCTTCCTCAGCCAGTTTCTCCCCGACCAATACCTGCATACAGGCATGAGTACACAAACAATTTTTTGGTCCACGGATTATGTCTAACCCATGCGACGGTAACATTATCGAACCACAGTTTCATTTATACTCCAATACCAGGCCTGGTAAAGGGGATAGGAAGAAGGTCATACGTTAGATGCAATCGGTAACCTGCCTGCGGCGCAAAACTACGCACGTGGTTATGGAAGCAGGTGCTGAGCAGCATTACGGCTAGCCGGCTAGGTTAGGGCGATATGAATGAGATCGAAACTGCAGGTCTCTCATCCCCTGCTGCTGTCGAGTGAAATGACACACGACCTGAGCACGGGCTGATGAGGATTACTGAAAAAATTAGTTTGCCAAAGGAATTTTCAAATGACAGATTGCAAATTATTCTAGCCACAAGATTTGAGGGTTTGTTGGATCCTATGATCCGAAAGAAACAGTGCGTAGAAGCTCCTGTTTATGGTATGCTCGCAAACTCGAGAGACATTAATTAATTTCCAAATTTTTGCAATTTTCGGGATTATGGTACGCGTCAGAAGGGTGTGTTTGATTATATCGGACTATATAACATCCAACTGCCTGCAATATGCGCCAGAATCTCCTCTAACGCAGGAATGAGGGTGAAAGAAATTGTACGGATAGGGTATGCAGAAGTAGACAGAGATATTTCACAAAGTCCATAGAAACCGTGAAAATCATATTTACGTGTTCTAATTTATCAAATAATCACCGAACGGAAACCCACGCAGCATGAAATTAACGAAAAAGGGTCCCGCTCAATAACGCACCGCAAATGCTGCGCGATTTTTGGATAAATGTTACCCAGGTGACTGATCAACAAACTGAACAGTCTATTAGTGTAAGTTAAGACTCTGGAGGTCATAGCTCTAAAGCTAATTCGGGAAGTTTTTAATGTCAACCCGCTCCTGAAATTTACGGGCAATTTATATATATATATATATATTGAATAGCTGAGGTAGAGTGCATTCCGAGATGATATAGTGAAGAAAATAGGGCTCGTCGGAAAATAGAGTTGTACTCGTGAATTTTCAAGTTGGTCACACCAACCCGTCGTCAGACGAAATGAACAGAGGAGAAATGAAATGGTCAGATGACCAGTTTGTGCTACAGGACAGACAAGGACAGACAACCAACTGGGGTGTGAGGAATGGGTACACGATTGGATTGGGGCCGGTTAGGGGGCGGGGGCTGTTAGGGTTCCCTGTGTCGGAGGCGAAGGGGGATGGCGATTAAATGTGACTGCAGACGGTAAAAGACCCTGTACCCAAAGAGCAGCAAACTAATGTCATCTATCGCATTCCGTGTGCTAACTGCTCTTGCACTTATATTGGTCATACCGTCCGACGACTTGGGACGCGTATTACGGAACATAAACTAGCCATTCGTCGACGCGACCCTTTGTCACTCATCTTTGCGCATGCCCTTGAGTTCGACCATCGCTTCAATTGGGACGGAACCGAAGTTGTTGCAATGGCTAACAACAAACAGGCGCGTGAATTCCTCGAGGCGTGGCATTCTAACACGACCAGCATCAACCGCCATGTCGATCTGGACTCTCAATACGAAGGCCTGCGTGCCCGGCTCACTGATTTGCGCCCACAACCTAACCACAGCCGCTAATCTTTTTCTGGACCATGTAGAATCTCACTGTCTCGCCACCCCTCCCGTGACACGGCGAACAACAGTTGACACGATAAACACCTCAAAAAAATCGATGCAATTACCTCTGTCCCCATCCCGCATCGTCGACCATTAAGTTTACCGTCTGCAGTCACATTTACTCGCCATCCCCCTTCGCCTCCGACACAGGGAACCCTAACAGCCCCCGCCCCACCCCTAACCGGCCCCAATCCAATCGTGTACCCATTCCTCACACCCCAGTTGGTTGTCTGTCCTTGTCTGTCCTGTAGCACAAACTGGTCATCTGACCATTTCATTTCTCCTCTGTTCATTTCGTCTGACGACGGGTTGGTGTGACCAACTTGAAAAATTCACGAGTACAACTCTATTTTCCGACGAGCCCTATTTTTCTTCACTATATCATCTCGGAATGCACTCTACCTCAGCTATTCAATATATATATATATATATATATATATATATATATATATATATATATATATATATATATATATATATATATATATATATATATATATATATATATATATATATATATGGAAAATAGGCACTCACCGATCGGTTACAGGACTTACAAACCCCGATGTGCCTTGGGGCTCACTCTCGAGCCCCGCCAGTAGCCGCACGGAGGTTTATGATATAGGCAGAATAACATAACTGACAAAAACATGGGCGACTGGAATGGCCATTTCTGGCGTAGTAGCTGTCAGTAGCCGGCCTAACGCAACCCCAGGTGTTGTGCCACCGATTGGTGAACACCTACTAACAATAGTTAATATTCCGGATTGAAACCAGCAAAACAACGGGTAGCGTGTTTAATAGTTCACGAGTTCAAGCATCGGGTGTCGCAACACTTGGGGTTGGATATGGCTGGCTGATGACGGTTGATAAGCCAGAAATGGCCATTTCAGTCTCCCTAGTCTTTTTCAGTTATGTCATTCTGCATATAGAGACTATCTATTCGGCTTATATTAACTATTGTACTCTTTGTTTAGTGTAAACAGCTTTGAATGCTACCCTTGTTAAACTTTTACCCGTCGCATGCAGGTGCCATGGCAGTACGTTGTGCACCGCTCCAAGTACTCCCAAGTAATCGCACTGAGCAATGAAATGACGAATTTGATTAAAGCATATATCGCTACCTAAACAAATTAAGTAGATATCATATAGCAATCAATATGGCCAATCAGTTTTTCACTACGCAGATGATGGAACTTTCAAACGTGGCAGACTCATGCGTACGTACAGAAAATATTAACTGAAGAAGTTAGGTGAGTCTTTACTCACTTACAGCTTCCATTTTTATGTAACTTATAAGTATGCATGGCACACAGTGAAACCCAATCACATACCTTAAGAAGATTTTCTCACTTACAGCTTCCGTTGTTATGTAATTTATAAGTATACATGGCACATAGTGAACTCTAATCGCATACCTTGAGAAGAGAGGGATTTGGCAGATTGCGCATGCGCACTCGCAGGTAGGCAAGCAGACGATCAGAAGTGAGAATGCCAAGCAAATTTCCGGATCCGGCCAGATCAGCGATTATTATGTGTCGCGGGGGCGGAACTATCCGCTGACTTTGACTGTCCTCGGACTCCACTCCCAGGTGGTAGGTCGGGGAGCGATTCGAGGCAGAATTTTGCACCATAGACGTCCCCGTCATCTGCTTGCTGACTGATGATGACTGCGAACGTTTCATCACCGGCACGCCGACCGTCAGAAGCTGGGCCACACGGTGTAGGTGCTGCTGTGGAGTGACTACGCACGGCGTCTCCGCTTGGAAACTGAAATCCTCTGTGCGGGCCCACGCGTTGAATGTTTCTAGATATGCCGCACAGGGGGTTGGGGCAAATTAAAGGTCACACTGATGATCATCGACTTGATAACGTAGTGACAATTTGTTTGGAAATTGGTGGAGGCGATATCCTAATCAACCCCACGACCACTTGTAATAAAGCACTTGGAGAGTAAAATACTGAATAATTCATTTGATCCAACTGTGAAATAAAAACTCAGCGGCCTCTGTGGTATTCGAGCCCACGAGAGCAGAAAAATACTTGAGTAAAGCCGACGCTCCAGCCACCTGGCTTTGAAAAAATTCAAGCCAGATGGAACGGGACAATCCACTTCACATTTAGCATGGTTCACAAGCAATGCGAAATATGTTCAGTGATGTTCACTGATGTGAACATCAGTGCAAGCATCAAACAAACAGTTTTGAACACAAGCTTCATTTGAAAGCTGTCTTGTTTGATGAAATATGTTCACCGGAGCTCGGGGGCCTTAACTTTTATCACATTTGGGTCAAGTTACTGCCAATAGGTTTGAATTCCATCGAGGCCGCCCAGTTATTCACAGATGGATCAACGGAAGTAGTAAAATCTACCAAAAAACCAATTAATTAAGTGAGCCCAGGTAGTCATCTGGTAGATTCTGGGCTGATTGTTTAGGAAATCCTGCTTGGGTAGTCCGTTTACTGTAGCAGTAGGCTCGGCTGGGAACGTGATCCATGTGGTATTAAACTCACGGCTCCCGGTGTTGCCTCGTAGCTCAGGTAGTTAGACCGTGGGCTATATTCAAACCTTACTCTTGTTGTCGTGGATTCTAATCTCACCGAAACCGCCGAGCTTTTCACAATTTGGTAAAATGAAAGAAATTTTTTTGTTTTTGATTACCGATCCACATACTATTTTCAACTAAAGCTAATAAAAATCACGTTGGACACTTGGCAACTACTGTTCTTTCTTGCACCAAACCGCCTGTCAACTTCAGCCTCCGTTAAGCTTTTACGAGCAAAGAACCAAAAAAACACAAAATTCAGGTGAAGACTTGCTCAAAACGCTGCCCAGAGTCTTGCCCTCCCAGTAGTTTATATCGGCTCCGGGGTTGCATTCTGGTGGGGACTCTGTTGTGTCTGGCTTCTCATTGGGGAACACTTGGGCTAGCAGTCGAAGACAGAGGTCCTGGGTGAGCAGGTGAGTGTAGGTCTGAAGCCGACTAGACCAGACAGGCGCCGCGTCCAAAGCATGGTCGGTCAGACTTTGGATGGCCTTTCGAATCTGCAAGGTTAAGGAAAGAGGCCCCCATTGGTGAAAGAGTTTAGAATGATACTGGACTAGCGCTGCATCTACCGCACTCTATCCTCTCTCCTCGCCTGCCACCGGTGTCACGACCAAGTCTAGAAGACCGTAGGCGGGAGAGGGCGCAAGTGGCTAGCGCGGCCGGAGCTGTGCCCAAGAAGAGTATTACTAACCAAAGGTGCGAATAACCGTTTTTGGATTATTTATCCTCGTTAGCCAGCCAGACCCTAACCGGCAAAATGAGATATTTCAACCTGAATCTTTCCATGACGCGATTATTGACGGCTGGGATCGGGCTAATTCAACTGCACGGAATAAAAACACTTTGTTTTGCCTTGACGCTTGCGTTTAAAGACCTCACAGCTAGCGGTACAGCATAAGCACCGGAGGCATAGAGATGGAGATGTGTTAAGATCCAGTGGCGGTGGTCAGGATTAAGGATAAGGATACGGGGAAATGTTCCGCCCTTGGATGTGGCGCAAGGTCACCTACCCTACTGAGCGGAGGAATGTTCATACTCCCGTGTTCGACCTGAGATTGTGCGATCGTTTCAATAAAGCACAAGATAGGGTGAATTATAAGCAGTCCCTCACCCAAAAAAATAGACCCGAGGACACATCCCTTACGGATTTGGGGATGGAGGGAGAAAAACAAATCCCCAAAAATCACCTTAAATGAAAGGATACACAAACATAACATAAAGACCACATTCAACGAACCACGCAATATCCAAAAGGCGGACAAATTAATAGGAAAGATGCTCAAAACAAGGCTAATAAATGGGATATTCAATACTATTTTAACATACAATAAGAAAATATAAAATAAATAATAAAAATCTTTGAAGAATGCATGCGACTGGGTCTAAGTATTGTGACAAAAAATTCGAACTAAGCACTTGCCGAACAAATAGGCGAGTGAAGCTGACATTCCATTCCAAAATATCATTCAAAATAGTCCTCAATATCGTTTTACTGGCATCCCGAATGCGAAAAATCGAAAGTACGATTGATTGCTTGTATTTACCCAATCATAAATTCAATTTAAAAGCACATACACGCTTATAGCACCTCAAAATTACACCTATGGTAGAGGGTGTTCGCTAATCACGCTACAAGACCTACCCGTCCTGTGGTGTCTAGGGACTCGATCTAGAACACCATATGCAGTCGCACAGAGAACGAAGACAGGATATAATTAAGTCGTAACAAATATCTGAGTAGTTTCAAAATGGAAAGTAAACGAAGAAATGGGCACCATGGTCCAGCAGTGTTGGAGTAGTTTACAGGTGCACGTCAGTTTCAATAAGGAAGGAGATCAATCAAACTTACAGGAGCCTGTACGCAAATGACCTTCTGAGATCCATAATCAGAGGCCAAACTAATACACGTAGTCTTACCAGCTGTAACTCCAGTATCAGAAACTGTCCATTTCTTAGCTGTGGTGCCGTGCATATCTTCGTTTTAATCTCGCAGAACCTACCAACTCTTGGAGCCCTGAGGAACACCGGTGACTAAATACGAACTCACGACGGTGATTATGTGGTCATTGTTTATTGCGTCGAAGAAAATCTTGGGTATCACGTTCTAGAGAAGGCTTGGTGTAGTAGTAAGTGTAGGTTGTCCACGGACGGTACTGTGAACACGTTCACGACTCTTGTGGAACTTGGGACGAGAAATTCCTCCTTGCTACCCACTAGCAAGGTGCCCTCCACGATTAATCATATCTACCCAAGTTATTTCAATTGCAAGGATGGCAATCCTAGGACTGTGCGTGCATCAAATGCTTACCGGTAAGGCGGAATCCAGAATCAACAGTTTTGCGCTCTTTGGCATGATGTCGTAGCAGGTGCTATGTTTAAAGAAGACTGGAAAGGCACTTTCTTCGTCTAAAATTAAAATAAACAACGCCTGTTAATAAATCTGCACAGTACATGTTTTTGGAGTCTGCTTTCCTGCGTCTTACTGTAGATTATAAAATATGTGTTACTTATATTTAAAACGTAGTTTAATTATAATGTTTTAACGGGTGGATAAAACAACCCAACGTACCGAAACTGCCCACGCCCCGAGAGATGTACACATCCTCCGAGGCGAAACACTTCTGAAAGATGAGAGAGATAGAGAGCATAGATCATAGAGGTAGAGACATACAAATAGGCTCATTCAATTGAGAAATATGAAAACAGAGAGGTCAGGAAACGAAGCCCGAAAATACGGCCAAGCTGTACACTCCTGGTAGATACGTTGGACCAACACGGGGGCAACATCAGACCACAGAAGACGTTATTAGGGTTACGAATTGCTAACAAATGCCGAACATGGGGGGTGTGGTGGCACGCCTAGGGGCAGTTAGGATCTAGGGGCCCCTGCTGCAACAGCCACCTCCACCCTCTCCCATCATCGGTCTTCTTGATTCTGTCTTGACACCCGATATATATGGGGGAGGAGAGATTGCGGTAGATGCAGCGCAAAGTTAATAGCACTTAAAACTAATCCACGAGCAAGTCACCGTCACTGCACCACCCACAGCACGGCGGGCTCCGGCTGATAGCAGAACTCACAATACTCTTCCAGGAGATGTGGCGCAAAGGACAAGTTCCTCAGGATTTCAAAGATGCGACTACCAGCCATCTCTACAAGCGGAAGGGGAACCGGCAACGCTGTGATAACCAAAAAGGCATCTCATCGCTCAACATCGCAAGGAAGATATTCGCCCGTATTCTTCTCAATCGTCTGAATGGTCACCTAGAGCAGGGACTGCTCCCGGAAAGCCAATGGGGCTTCCAAAGACACCGCGGAACAACCAATATGATCTTCGCCGCCCGCCAGCTACAAGAGAAGTGCCAGGAGATGCGAACCCTACTCTACACCACATTCGTGGATCTGACGAAAGCCTTTGACACGGTGAATCATGACTGACTGTGGAAAGTCATGCAGAAATTCGGCTGTTCTGAGTGGTTCACGCACATGGTGCGTCAGCTTCATGACGGGATGACGGCGCGCGTCACTGACAATGGGGCGGAATCCGAAGCATTCGCAGTGACCAACGGAGTGAAGCAGGGCTGCGTATTGGCTCCCACCCTGTTCAGTCTCATGTTCCCTGCTATGCTGATGGACGCCTACCGCGATGAACAGTCTGGGATCCGCATCGCCTACAGAACTGACGTTCACCTTCTCAACAGTCGGTGTATGCAGGCTTCAACGCGCGTGTCTACGACTACAGTCCATGACTTGCTCTTCGTGGACGACTGCACCCTTAACACCGTGACGGAGGAGGACATGCAATGGAGCACGGACCTCTTCGCCGCAGGCTGCACCAATTTTGGATTAACAAGCAGTACAGCCAAAGCGGTTGTCATGCACCAACCGCCACCCAGCGCGGAATACAATGCTCCCAGAATCAATATCAACGGTGCTCAACTCAAAAATGTGGAAACCTTCGCTTATGTAGGAAGCACGCTGTCACGCAACACGAGAATCGATGACGAGGTTGCCCAACGGATCTCCGAAGCCAGTCAGGCCTTCGGCCGGCTGTAGGCCTCCATGTGGAATCGCCACGGTATTCACCTGAACACCAAACTGAAGATGTACAAGGCCGTCGTCTTGACGACACTCCTTTACGGAGCGGTGACCTGGACCCTCTACTCGAACCAAGCCAGGAAGCTTAATCACTTCCATCTCGGCTGCCTCCGCAGAATACTGAAGCTGAGATGGCAAGACAGGATCCCGGACATGAAAGTCCTGGAGCGGACCGGAAACCTCAGCATCCACGCCATACTGAGGCAAGTGCAACTGCGATGGAGTGGCCACCTGGGAAGGATGGTCGACGAGCGACTGCCCAAACGACTTTTCTACTGCGATGTCACTACGGGTGCTCGCCAACAGGGAGGTCAAAAACGACGCTACAAGGACACTGAAGAAATCGCTGAAGCAACTGCAAATTAGCCCGGCGACCTGGGAGGACCTCAGCCAGGATAGACCTGCCTGAGGAGGAGATCCGTAAAGACTGGTTTAGCAATCTATAAGGCCAACCGGATCACCGCTGCTAAGGCCAAAAGGGTTGTTCGCAATTCACAAGCACCGCGGATCAACACCGCCAATGCCCAAGCTCTGCCAACTTGCCAACGCTGTTAAAGCACGTTCCGCGCGCGATTCGGCCTGGTCGGACATCTTCGAACTCAATGCAACAACAATCACACGACGTTAAATTCTGCCTCAGACCCCACGACGACGACCACCCCAACCACTGATAACAACTTCATCGATGCCCCTGCCGCCCACGATCACCGATACCATCCTCCCTCCTCTACTTTCTGCGCCGATCACGGCGACGAACACCACCTGCCCCACTCCCACCACCTCAGTAGCCATCTCCGACTACCTACCATCTGCTAACTCCAACACCACCACTGCCCCCAGTACCACTGATGGGGACTCGGTACTAACCTGTCGTCATTGCGAGCGCACATTCACCTCACACACCGGCACGGTCGATCACGTGCGAATCCATCGCACAGAAACTGGCTAACTAGAGCTTGGAGCACCAACATACAGCAGAGACCGCCGCCTCCAATGCCCTCACTGCCCACGCGCATTCACTCATCGCATGAGCCTGCTCGGTCACATGCGCATCCACGAAAACGGAATCCACCACGATGCCAGTACATCTTGCGTACCCATCAACATTTCCCATATTCCTCCCATGAGCT
>WEDG01007005.1:0-19343 GCA_017591395.1 Schistocephalus solidus | reverse complement strand
AAATTATCTATAGCAAGCGTTTAGTCAGAAATAAGAGAGTGAGCCCAGGATTCAGTGATGCACAGCACATCTGGATCGAGCTCAAAGGCTACTGTTCTAAGCTCGGCCATCTTATTTACAACTGATCTAGCATTGAGTGAAACTAAGCTGAGCGTATTCCCGAGCTGCAGGTTACGCTCATCAGTATCTATAAAAAAGGATAATTTGGTGGCGGAGAAGAAAACTGGAAAGAAGAAACGAAAGGTGGGAAACAAAATTGCTCTGGTCTACAATTTGTCGAAATGTTACTGTTAAGAGAACTGAGATTATTGTACAACTCAAACACTCTTGTGGTCTTAACAAACGCATAACGTCCAACAATAGGCTTAACTCAAGAAGCAAAAATAAGCCATTTTTAGTGACCTTCTATCCACAAACCGAAGCCGATCTTTTTCTAAAAAAACCTGAAGAAAACCAAATTCTGCTCAAATGAAAAGCATTCAATAGTCCAGACTTCACACCTATACAAAGATATGAACGTCATACCAAATCCACACACCTCAAACAAGATATTCATCATACCGTCTCCTCAGTGGAACCTCAAGCAAGAACTTCCAAAGCTGCCAACTATAATGCAAAGTGTATAACCCACTATGATAAAAATATTAAACGAAGTACCTCCTTAACCAAACCTTTGCCAAGTATATCTTATTGTTTTTCTGACACTCATAATACCAAACGAATAAATGCTACAGCTGTTTTGAGGAGAGATCGGAATCAAATGCAACGACCACATAAAAACGCTTCAACCTCACTGGAACAGATTGAAGACACCGATTCTAGATCCAGTCACGTCGAAATATTAGATAGTAATATAAGTGTTAATACGACGCTCAAAAAGGAACAATCACTTACTGAAAATTTCAAACGAGCAACTCATACAAATTATATGACATTCATTTCAATCATTTCGAGCACAAAACTCAACCCGATTAGTCTCCCAGTTAGTGATCCTACACAGAAAGCTTTATTAACCACATTATCAAAACCAAAATGCCAAAAATATGTCAACCTAAGAAATATGAGTACTCTAAACTCTGCATACTTTTATAAGACACGAACAAGCTCTTATAATAACACATCAAATTCCTCAACTCAAATTACATGGCATAGAAGTAAACCAACGCACGCTAACCTTTCAAACATCATAGCACTTTATGGAAACCAATCCAGTTACCTAGGCCGACAAACCTTCCCAACAGTAACCCCAGGTATTTACGATTACTGCCCAGTTAATCTTCTCCCCAAGTGGGGCTTAACCTCTACACTCAACACATGCAATCAAACACATACACACAACCCATACACTTTTAGCCATACACTCAAATCCCACCACGCACTCAGCACATACACTCTTACCCATTCACTCATATCCCACCATGCACATCACCATACCTTCCAACAGTTACACAATTCCCTTCCATTAGCCCATCGCACAAGCAAAACTCTTTCAGAACTCAGTTTTTTCACAACAGCTGGCCTCTTCTCTATCCGACACTCTAACTATCGCCTTTATTAATTCGAGATCGATAGTACATAAAATACCACAACTTAGGACATTAATTGAAGCCTATAATCCCGATATAGTCTGTAGAATGGAAACTTCGCTGAATGAATTAACATGGAATGCTTCGCTGTTTGTTCCAAACCTATTTTTAAAGATAAGTGAACGGTTTATTTTTACCATATTTCTTGCCCCTGGCAGTGAACTCTATTAATTGTTAGGTTAAAAAGCTCTTTTTACTGCTCCATATTATGTGTGCCGGCCATATAATCAATTGGACTAATAAGTTGCACTTTGCATAAGTTTGGTTTAAATTGTGCTCGGTTCGTCGTTTTCTTTTTAATGTATGAAATCAGCTGCCATTTTAGCCTATTTAAGTATACTCTTGTAAATTATTAACCCACTTTTTTCTATTAAGTAAATCAAAATTCCGTCTACTAGCATACCATGTCCCGCAAGGGACTCGCAGAAAGACGCAAGGTTGCAGATTACCCTCCATCCTTGAGTAAACGAGTATTGGAAGGGGACTTATCTAGTGTATGCGAGACTTGGCAGTCCTCTGTAGATATTGTCAACTCTAAAATTCCTTTGGTAAGTCTGGAACGTCTTGATCCTCTGATTGCTCAAGCCTACACCACGTCCTGCAATAATTGATCGTCGTCTGACGAAATATTAGATTTTTTGCTTAAAGGAACTATAACCAGTACCTCTGACACAGTTATCCAGCAGGCTTTTCAAGTCATTGCGATAATTACCTCCAAAACCGAAGAACGGATAAAACGCAAGCATAATTTTATGCTGCGTAATATTCCAAGTTACATATCTGCTTTCGACGGCGCGCGTTTGTTTCTGGAAAGCTGTGGCTTGGGATTCAGAATCGCGTACGCTTTACGACTGCACTCGCTCAGTCGTTATGTCCCCATATTACTCACGCTCTTTTCCTTGATAGAAGTTGACTTCATACTCTCTAGGATGGAGATAAGTAGAGAATTTTGTCGAAAATGGCATTCCTCGGTTTCCCCTGACCTCACCCCAACGCAGAGAAAACTGAAAAATTTAAATTGTCGACAAGAAACAGAGAAATGACCACCTCTGTTGCCATGTTGAACCAATCGCCTCCAATGTCATCTACGGCCTCGCCGTCTGAATCTCAGCAAACTCTGCACGGAAACTGACCTTGATTAATCTTTTGGGATCCCAAGAAAACAGTACTTCTTTTATTCACTCTCAAGACGGCAGTACTTCTCCCATTACCATACCCATACCAAGTTTACCAGTTACTCCTGGTAAACCCAACGCAGATTTTTAGCTCAAAGACAAATCCGGCTAATGTCTCAACCACTCGAAAACCGCAAAAATGTAGCCACTCCACGAAAACGACTCCGTTACGATCGCCTATTTCTCCCGAAAGAATCCTCACCCCAACTTCATAGAATTTCCAGCTACCACCCAGACCTCATACTGAGGCTGATAACGAAACATACAAGCATTCTCGCCCAAAAAAGTGCTTCTGTGCCACTCGCAACAGTGCATCCCCCACCCCGCAGCCAATTTTCTCCACGGTCGTTTCCCCAACTGTCTCTCAATACGAAGGGTCCTGCTGGACTACTAGACTCACTTGACCTTATGTGTCACTTTAATAGGTATACTTTGCAGTATTCTGTCCAGAGATTTCCCGGACATGCCCCAATAGCTAGCGGTGTGCTCAGTTCCACTTTCTGTCATTTCCATCTCCATATTTTACTCCCCTTCACCCACATCAGGCGCGTTTGATCCCACAACCTTTTTTCCAGAACAGAGTGGGTGCACCCACCCCCTATGTTCAATGGCCAGTCAACCACTGGATGAATTAGCCGCCCTCCTTGCCCGCTTAAACTGTTCGTTCAAAATGCCAGATCCTTGCTTAATAAAATTCCCCTGCTTCAGACTCTAGTCTTTTGTCAACTTTCCAGATATTGTTATAGTAACTGAAACATGGGCAACACCTTCCGTAGCCGACTCCGAACTCTCTCTTTAAGGTTATACTTTTACTCAAAATGATCGCCGTGAAAGACGTGGTGGAGGAAGCTGTATCTATATTAAGTAAGCGCTGACAGTTTGGACCTTAGACCATCCACAATTTACTGCGGTTGAACAGAGCTGCTGGCTTCAAATTACCTTAAAATATAGGAACTCTTTACTCATTGGCTGTGTCTATCGTCCATCCAATACCAGTGAGTATTTCGATCTTTGTCTCTCACAAGCATTCCACGCCACAGTTGACTTAAATTTAAGTAGAGCTTAATTGCAGGTGATTTCAACCTTCCTGAAATTCGCTGGTTTCCGGTCCGTTCCGGCCCCATAAAGTTCGAGGTTTTAATCGAGGCCGTAGATCTTGGCATGTGGACTCAGGTTGTTGACTTCCCTACCCGAGGTTCAAGCATACTTGATCTAATCTTCTGCAGAGGTTGCCTGCCTTTGACAGTGTCATCATTAGGCCCACTTGGGAGCTCAGACCCTGATATCGTTGTTTCTACACTACAACTCGAAACCGATGAAACGCTTTCCAAAAATATAGCTTTTTCTTTGATATTCGATTAGCGCTTTCGACAGAATTATTGATAGATCTTAACTCCCACGACTGGTCTAAGTTCTTTATGTGTCAGGATGTGAACACCTGTACCGGTATGCTTTACAAAGTATTGGATCCACTTATTTCGCGTTTTTTTCCCCGAGAAAAATTAATTAATGTCACGGATGAGGTTTATCTCCCTTTATCTTTTCGCCATAGTTGCGTAAACTCTCTCGTCCATTCCATTTGCAAAACGACATTTCCGTTCTGCCCTTGATTCAACGTATTTTTGAGCAGGCTAAGAGGCTAACCGAAGAAAAATGGCTAGCAGAAGAGGTCAAATATGTAAAAAACCATTCTTTAACTGTCGCGAAATGTTTTTCACGTGCAATAAGAACCCCTCAGTAAAACATGGCATCCCGTCCCACTGAACTCCGTTGGCAATCGATGATGAATTGATGGCTGATAGTTTTAACGTTTTCTTGTCCAGAACATTTATTGAAAATTCGGCCGCTCCCTCTCCGCCCATCAAGGTTTGAACCGGTGCCATCCTCGAGACCATAACTTTTACCCTCTGGGACGTAACCGTAGCCATTCGACGTTTCGTCAATCTTATAGTCCTGGACCAGATGGCGTACCAATCAGTATTATAAAGGCAGCTGCTAATGATATTTTCCTGTCAATTCTGTGTAAGATATTTAATCTTGCTGCGGAAATTGAAACCTTTCCCAGCGTGTGGAAGGAATTGCACATTCTACCTATCTCCAAACACGGCCAATCCACGTCATTTGATGATTTTCGGCCAATCAACACACTGTCCGCAGCTTCGAAAATCCTGGAGACCTTGATCAAAAATCAGATGATGTATCACTTAACCGAGAAAAACCTACTGAGTGCAGCCCAGCATGGGCTCCTCAAAACAAGGTCTTGTGACACCTGTCAGCTCTCTTTCTTTGATCACCTTCTACAATCTAGGGGTAATGGCTTTGCACTTTACATCGTCTATTTCGATTTCACCAAGGCCTTAGATCGTGTTGACAATGCCGTTCGTCTCCTGAAATTCTCCTCTTTCGGTATGTGGTAAACTTCTGAGCTTGATATCTTCTAACCTGAGCTCTCGTTCACAACATATTAAGAGCTCCAATGCTATATCAAACTCGGCAGGTTTGAGGAGTGGAGGTATTCAGTGTAATGTGCTAGGCACGCTTTTATTTGTCTTTTTGTCAATGATATGTTAGGTTTATTTCGGAATGGTAGGCCCATTATATATGCCGAAGATTGAAAAGTTGCCTATCGATACAAGCCGGCAGATCACGACACCGGGCTTGATCTTTTAAAAAATGATCTCGAGGCCTTTGCCTAGTGGTGCTGCACATGGCGCCTTTCCCTTTCTTGGCACAAATGTTCCTTTATGGTTGTTGGCGACAACCATCAGCCAAAACTAAGCATAGATGGCCACGATCTAAATTTGCCTGGCGTTTTTATGGATCTGGGCATATCATATTGCAACGGTCTCAATCTTTCAGAGCATTGCACCCTGATTGTCTCCAAAGCACGCAAAACTGCCGTGTTTATCCTCCGAAATTTTAAAACTATTGATATTAATATCCGCCTTTACAAAATTTACGTTATGCCTGGCCTAGAATACTGCTCGTTTCTATTTAGCCTTCTGCGCGCTAGCGAACGGAAGAAAAAAGAATCGGTCCAGCACTTCTTCACGAAAAGAATTTTATCGTTGGAGCACCGTAATCTGTCGTATCAATAACGCTGTGGGCTTGTAAACATTGATCCCTTATGGTTCACCGAGTGCAGAAAGGACTCTTTTTACTGTTTAAGCTTTTGAATAGTCGTACATTTTATCCCCTTACCACTGTGAGGCATCTTCACCACCCTCGGCGCAGCAGTCATCTCAATGTCTTTTTAATGCTTCCATTAGCTCGCACAGTTAAGTATCGTTGATTATTTTCGGCAAATGCCATAGCCATGTGGAATAAACTTCCTCATTATATAAAAATCCAGCGAAGTTATTCTTTGTTTAAGATAACTATTACTAGTTTTTTGCATTCAGAACTGTTTCGAAGAATTCTGGGCGCTGACACGGTAGAATCTGTTTTCCTGTTCGACGGAGTGCGCGGTATCTGAACCCGATCCTAGGTGTTACCTTGAAGGCTACGGCAACGTCTCTGCAGCCTGCAGCGGTTGACTTCTTCGGCAGACAGTGAGTAACCGTACACGGATGCACTCTTGCCTGGGGCAGAATCCCGGTTCCTAGCAAAGACAGAGAGACTGCAAACAGACTGCAATTGTGTTAGCCTGCTATCATCCTTAAAGTTGGCAGTTTTTTCTCCTGACTAACATAAAGATAAGAAAAACACTTATAGTGATATATATTCAGGAGTTTTCTTCCCTGCGAGCTTGATACTCATTGAATATTTCATCTGACAATGCCTGTAAACCAGCGTTAAATACAACTATTATTATAATTTCCATCGACAATACCGCATTAATAAACGTGGCGGCGTTTTTATAGTGAACATCAAAACTACCATTGAACAAAGTATTTTTGAGGTTTCACACGAAACTTTCACTGGCGAAGCATGCTTTGTTACAGTAAAATCTCTGTCACACAAAAGTATACTTATCGGATGTCTCTACCTCCTCCAGAATGTAGGAATGATGACACTGGCCAAACCAATCTAATAGATACCATATAAAATATTCAATCTGAATATAAGATCATTGCGGGCGACCTAAACCATCAAGAAATAAACTGGGTTGAACTATCAGCACCCACCAAACACAATTAACTGCTAGCATAAAGTGTCTTTCATAACTGGACACAAATAATCAATAAACTGACCCGAGGAAATAGCATACTATACAATATTCTCACAAAGGGCATCTGGCCCCTATATAAGCATTATGACAGCATAACCTTTGAAAGCGATCGTAAGGCAATAATAACAATGCTCCATCTAAACATAAAAGTAACATCTGATTCTGGTTACACTTACATTTATCCGAAAAACACTCGACAAAGACTATATGAACAACTATGTAGGGTCATTGAACTTGAGTTCAATTCAATTCAGTTCAATTTATTGAGGAAAAAAGCATGGGTCTTTGAGTACCGGAGTTTAATCGTAAAATAAAGTGCGGTGTTCAGATAAACCATGTGGGTTGCAAAAGTTCAAAGGTGATCATAAAATATGACAAGTGGTGCGTGAGTCTCGAGGGTTAAGTAAAAGTCCTCATGGCTCCTACTCATTTAGGAACATAAAACTGTTAAGGTTCCTTTTAAAGCTCTCCAATGATGGTAACATCACAAAGTCCACATTTCTTAGACCACTCGGACAGAGAAGGGGACTTCCGCACATCCAGTCTCGCCTGTTGGACGCGCAGTTTCAATGGGTGAACTCGGAGATGGGTCGTGGCAGCAAATTCAAAGAAGTCTGAGAAGTCCCGGCAACAATCCCCCTCCCTTCATAATTTAGAATGTCTGCAGGAGATTCCCGCACATTTAAATTGTGAAATGACGGGGCTCTCTGGGCCTTAAATATACAATTTATTTATTTATTATTTGCCTATAACTCAAAGCGAACCGATTAAGATTAGTTGGGCGGGCTGTATATGGCAAGGAGGTTTTACTCCTAACAATTTTGGTGGCTCTCGTTTGTACTCTTTCGAGACATTTCTGATCTTGAACTGTCCAGGGTCTCCAGGTTTGTACAGCATATTCCAATTATTAATAATAATATTTGTATTTAATGCCAGTTTATAGGCATTGTCAGATGAAATATTCAGTGTGGATCAAGCTCACAGGGAAGAAAACTCCTGAATATATATATCATTATAAGTGTTTTTCTTATCTTTATGTTTTTCAGGAGAAAAAAACTGCCGCCTTTAAGGATGATAGCATTTCAGATCAGGGAAGGGCTAACACAATTGCAGTCTGTTTGCAGTCTCCCTGTCTTTGCTAGGAACCGGGATTCTGCCCCAGGCAAGAGTGCATCCGTGTACGGTTACTCACTGTCTGCCGAAGAAGTCAACCGCTGCAGGCTGCAGAGACGTTGCCGTAGCCTTCAAGGTAACACCTAGGATCGGGTTCAGATACCGCGCACTCCGTCGAACAGGAAAACAGATTCTACCGTGTCGGCGCCCAGAATTCTCTGAAACGGTTCTGAATTAAAAAAAACTAGTAATTACGGCCTAACAAGTGTTACAAAATTCTCAGCGAAGAAATCTGCATCGAAATCCAAAAAGTCTCATGTGATGGCATGCAACACAGTCATTGCACTCTTCACCACTTTCGAGCTTTGAGAGGATGGTTTTAAGTTGGCGGTTGGCAGTACACCAAATATGCTCCAAATATGCTTTCATATGGAATAATCTACCGCTGCAAATTAGGTTGTCGTCTACATTAGCTATTTTCAAAACCAAATTACGCAAACATTTAAGTTCGGAAGATATAAAGTCCTAATTGTCTGTTTCCTTCCCAAAACTCGCAACTTTTGAATTTTGAAAAGGGTCCTCCTGGTCTTTGAGGCAGCTCCCTTGATATTATATTGGTCTCTTATTATATTTCCATCATCCTCTGCAGAGTCAATCTTTGCATTTACTTTTTCTTCCCCTTCTTTTAAACTAGCATTGCCAAGTCTTGACAACCTTCATACTTACCTCCAAATTTGCAACCCTGACGATAGTCTCCAGGTTCTGTTGATGATCGAGGTGGGTTCTGATGGTTCGCCTCTTTAGTGATGGACTATACAGTCAGCAAGGTCGCATCTCGATGATGATCTCGTGACCTCTACTGTCCCGTCGTCGTTTCGACCATGTTGTCTACGATGAGTTCGTCCTCTTTCACCTCCACTGGTGTTTATAAACAGTACCTCTGACTGCTATATTATCTCTCACCCGTCAAGGAGCGTCCCGAACCCTCATACGTAGTCAGCAACAGCATAATACTATCCCATTGCATTTAGCTATTAATTTTTTTAGTGAAGCAGTTTTTTCTCCTATTTTTTTTAATTGGCGGCTCGCCGAACTCCGCCTCCGATTTAACCCTAGGAGTTTTTTTACTGCTTCTTTTCCAGTTCACCGTACATGCCAAAGATTGTTGACTTTTGTTTTAAAAATAGCAAATCTTTTTGAATCGGATATGTTTACCATACTACTCATTTCTGCTGTTCATATGGATGCTCACATAGTGCAGCAATTATCCACTTTGTATTTATTTAAACCACGGTACTAAGTTTGTAATGATGGGGCACTCTGGGCCTTAAATATACAATTTATTTATTTATTTATAAGGTCCTTTGGGATTTCCACGCATCGTAAGGCTTCAAAGTTGTGAAAGTATCTTCAACTGTCTGCAGATCCGTACGGGTTGCCTAAGCGAATTATTGTACACTTATCGACGTTGAGCCGCAAAGATCAGGATTTGACTACTCCTCTAACCGAGTTAAGTGGATCTATAGTTTATATTCATCGGTAGGGATCTGGATTAAATTACATATTTTCATGTCGTTGGCAAACATTGCTGCTTCACAGTCCAGATCCCTGACGCAATCCTCCACGTATATAAGGAACAGTTTTGGCCCTATTACTGAAACCCAAGGAACTCCACTCTCGACCGCAGCAGAACTGAAGCTGAACGAGGCGCGTCATTTGAAAATGGTTTCGAATTTCAAGTCCCTCGAGCCTACGAGTTTTTAGTCTCTACCTCAGTGTAGAAGACTCGGTGCTTGAAAATTATTAAAGAATTGTCTTTATATTCCCCTGAGTTTGTGAATTGCGACTTGGACGTAAGGATTCTGAGGCTTGAAAAAAAACAAAAATTCTACTGCTGAGGATTCTTCCCTGCCTCAGGATTGATCTCAACTGGAATTGATAGCCTCGATCTTTGCTGATTTCTGAAACTCACATCGGCTGTGTGCTCCCTGCATCTGCTTTCAATCGCGGAAGGGGTTCAAACCAAAGGCTGAGTCCTTATATTTTCATATCTTAACACTGATTTTATTAACCTTTTATTTTCCTCATCTTTCCCAGTAGCTTTCCCCATGACTCGGAGAAAGGACCATCGGGAATTTAAATGACCCTCTTGAAACTATATTTTCGCTTCTTCGGGCCGCCAATGGACTATGATGTCTCCTTATATCACCAGTCATCCAAACAATGACGTCATTCGGACGTACACATTCGGTGGTCCACAGTCTAAAATGCTACCGTTCTTTGGATACCAACCATCATCAGAATTCAATTCTGGATCCTAAGATGCTGAGGAATTAAGTTAATTGACGCATTTTCGTGAGATTTTGTTTCATAAGCCTAAGTGATCAAGAACGAATCACCTCGACGTTTCATTATCTCATTCTGAAATGCTACTACCCTATTACCCTACTCTACCGCCTGACCATTTTTCCTAAGCAGTTTTTTTTCTCCTACCTTCTATTAAAAAAAGAAAGGCTTATTGAACTCTGCCTCCATTTTTATGGTTGAAGTTTTTTTTCACTGCCTATTTTTTTCTAGTTCAACATTAATTTTAATACATCGCTAACTATTGACATAGCAGGACAAGTTATGTATTTGTACATTTTATCTGCACACATTGTCAGGCTTCACGCCTCCTAGAACCGAGAACGGCTCTCCGTAGCTCACACCGGGATGTGTTTTTTCAGCCGGATTACGAACCCAAGGAAAGGTACAAAATGAGGACGCTGAGAGCAGAACTGAGGAGGAGGACCGAGCAGGGGGAAAACATGGCTCCAAATATAGGACGGGGAAATAAAATTGATAAAGAGGTCTTTCTTATGACAGACCCGGTACATAATCAAGGTGGATTCTCGCCGAGACGGAGGACACTAAATACGATGTACCCAACTGTACAGAGCTTGAATAATAAAAAGAAGGTGCTCCAGAACTCGGATGATGACCACTCATCAGAACTCAGCGTCGGTGGAATGGACACCAGTTCATCTCGGAAAACAATGACAGACTCTAGTATTCAATCGCGCGAAATGCGCAGAAGTCTATATGGAAGAGTTACCCAGTCTAAATTGAGATGTTTGTATACAAATGCTCAGAGTCTCTTATCGAAAGTAGATGGAACGGAATGCAAGCGAAATATATGGAAGGCTGATTTTAACGCGATGAGGAAAGAACTGATGTCTATGAAATGGGATTGTTTGCTTAAAGGGAATCCAGAGGATTACTGGCGATCATTTAAGACAGTCTCACTCGATCTGATTGAACGCTTTTGTCCAGTGAAGGTGCAAAAAATAAAAGTCGCCCCACCTGGTTAACAAGAGAACTTAACAGGCAGCTAAAGAAGAAGAATAAAAAATGGAAGGTATTCAGGCAAACAGGGTCCGCAGAGCATCTCAAAGAATTTCGTCATCAAAGAAACGCTGTAAAAAGAATGATTCGTCAGGCAAGGAAGAACAATGAATCAAGAATTATTCAACAGGCTGAATATAAACCAAAAATTTTATTCCATTATATCAATAGCCGACTAAAAAACAAGGACCCAGTAGCAGTACTCATGGATGGGAATGGTGTTGAAGTCGTTGAAAATTGCGACAAAGCCGAGTACTTAGGTCGGTTTTTTACCTCGGTTTTCATTAGAGAACCGGAACTTCAGCTTGACCACGTCAACAGTGCTGTTATAGACGCTGGTCCAGTGCTTGAATATATAATCTTCCAGGAACCTTTCGTGGAACGAGAACTGCGAAATCTGAAAGAAGCGAAGTCATCTGGTCTGGACGATATACCGGCCAAGTTATTGAAAGAACAGGCCAGCGAACTATCCAAACCACTAGCGCATATATTTAATTCGTCATTTGAATCAGGGAAACTGCCATCCGAATGGAAGGCAGCAAATATATACCCCATATACAAGATTGGTGCTTGATCTAATGTCAACAATTATCGGCCTGTCAGCCTAACCTCCATTTGCTGTAAAATAATGGAATCAATAATCAAGAAGGCAACCATGAAGTTCCTTGAGGAAAACCAATTACTCTCAGATCTCCAGCATGGCTTCAGACAGAATCGCTCCTGTCTTTCTAGTTTATTACTCTCCACAGAGCAGTGGACTCGTGCACTGGACGAAAATGGTAGGGTTGACGTCATGTACACTGATTTCAAGAAGGCGTTTGACAGTGTCCCACACAAACGTCTCATCTACAAATTATCTGAAATCGGCATAAGAGAAATGCTGCTGACATGGATCGCAGACTTTCTTACAGATAGATTGCAAACTGTGTGCGTCGATACCTCGAAGTCAACGCCTACTCCGGTTCTAAGTGGTGTCCCCCAAGGCTCGGTATTAGGGCCGTTACTCTTCTAAGTGTACATCAACGACTGTGTCGACGACCTGGATTGCAGTGCCATCATGTTTGCAGATGATGTTAAATTGCGGAGGGTCATCAGATCTGATTTCGATAGGCACGCATTTCAAGAGTATCTCAACCGTCTTAGTAGCTGGTCTGCTCGTTGGCTCTTAAATTTTAACGTTGGGAAGTGTGTGCTCCTAAGACTGCGTACCAGAAGGACCAGTGAGGAGGATGATTCCTACTAATACATTCTCAATAGGCAGCCCCTTTCAATTGTTGAGGAACAGAAGGACCTCGGTGTTCTAATAAACTCCTCAATTAAACCATTTTTACAGTGTTTAAAGGCAGCTGAACGCGCTACACAGGTCTTATTTGCGCTCAGACGTGGATTTGTGCAGATTGATAAGGAACTCTTCCGAAAAACCTACGGGGTATTTGTTCGATCTCACCTGGAATATGCCATCCAGGCCGGGCGTCCGTGGTTTAAGAAGGCTTATATACAGCTGGAACGAGTGCAGGTGAGGGCTACGAAGATGGTCAAGAATCTAAGTCATCTGCCTTACGAAGCCGGACTGGTTGAACTTGATTTGTTTCCTCTAAATTACAGGCAACTACGCGGTGACCTCATCCAAACCTACCGGATTGTCAGAGGCCGCGATTGTGCCCTAGAATTTGCTGACTTCTTCGAATTGGCTGGGACGGAACATCTGCGGGGTCATCCCTTTAAACTGCAGAGGAAGTTTGTCCACACGGAAGTCCGTCGGAACGCCTTTTCGCAGAGGGTCGTTGGAGCATGGAACGGACTCCCTGACGAGGTGGTCCTTTCAAAAACTGTTGACAAATTTAAATTCAAACTAGATACTCATTTTCTGAGAAACACTTGTCAATATAAGGAAGATTGTGTAAACAGTGGCAGGTTGCGCCTGGCCCACACATATCGATGACCCTACATTTTCATTTGTCAGATATATCACTGTAAACGTTTGTACTATTGACATTTTTGCATGAAAATAGGGAGCTCAAGGGCGAAAGCCTACTTCCCTCAATAAAGTGACTTAAAGTGACTTACATTGTCATAACTTTATTTCGTTACTAATGTTTGCTTAGACAGTGCCTTGCCGGTGCTAACCAAATATAAATTCTACATTCTAAATATTCTTATTGTTGAATATCCTTACTGGCTCTATGTTAATTTTGTGGCAATTCTAACATGCAAAACTCAAGTTCCTTAAGTTTATTGTCACAAAAATTGGTCCACGACCTAGTTTTGAATCAGCACCACAAAATTGCTTGGGACCGTCTATCGGCGCCTCTACCCACTCGGCTATATTGACAGGGGATCTTGTTAAGCAAGTTAATGGACAAGCAGAATTCAATTGTAACTATCGTTATTCTGCTATTTGTTCACCTCCCGCTAAACGGGGTAAAAGTTTAGTAAGCTTAACTAATGTTATTCTCTCTTAGGTGACAAATCATCTTGTCTTGGTCAAGGTCTCGAAGATCTTCGAGACTGCTGGTAGTGTATTTGGACCGGTAACGTCCTCAAAACCATAACCTTTATCCTCTGGGACGTGACCTTAGCCATTCGCGTTCTCGTCAATCTTACAGTCCTGGACCAGATGGCGTCCCGGTCAGCCTTCTAAAGGCAAATGCAAACGATATAATTCCGTCAATTCTGCATAAGATATTTAATCTTGCTCTTGAAAGTGAAACCTTCCCTATTTTATGGAAGGAATCGCACATTCTGCCTATACCCAAGCACGGCCGACCTACGTCATTCGAAGAATTTAGGCCAATAAATACATTGCTAGCAGCCTCGAAGATCTTAGAGACCTTGATTAACGACAAACTGATGCGTCACCTAACAGAGAATAGCCAACTTAATGCGGATCAGCATGGGTTTCTCAAATAAAGTTCGTGTGACACCTGCCATCTCTCTTACTTTGAGCATGTGCTACAATCTTAAGATAGTGGTTTTGCAATCTACACCATATATTTTGACTTCACAAAAACTTTTGATCGTGTTGACCATGATCTCCTCCTCCTGAAACTTACCTCCTTCGGCATAGGTAATAATCTTATGAACCTAATATCCTCCTATTTGAATGCTCGTGCACAGCGAGTTAAAATTTCGATGTTATCTCCAACCCCACGCACGTGAGGATTGGAGTTATTCAGGGTAGCGTACTCGGCCCGCTTCTATTTTTCCTTTTTGTGAACGATGTTCCTGATTGTTTTCAGTATGGTAGGCCCTTTATACATGCTGATGATTTAAAAGTTGCCTATCGATATAAACCGGCTGATCGCCAAATCGTGCTTGAGCTCTTAAAAAAGGATCTTCAAGCCTTCGCTCAGTGGTGTCACACATGGCACCTTTACCTTTCTTGGCACAAGTGTGCCGTTATTGTTCGTGATGCAACCATCAGCCTCATCGAAGCATAGACGGTCATGACCTAAATGTGCCCGGAGTTATAAAGGATCTAGTCATATCATATTCCAGTTGTCTTAATCTGTTAGAGCACTGCGCCCTGATTGTCTCGAAAGCACGCCAAACCACTGGGTTTATTCTCAGAAATTTTAAAACTGTCAATATTAGGACCAGGCTTTATAAAATGTAGGTCAGACCTAGTCTGGACTACTGCACGTTTCTATTGAGCCTTCTGCACGCGAGTGAACGGAGGAAGATAGAATCAGTCCAGCACTTCTTTACTAAAAGAGTTTGTACTTCAGAGCACAGAAACCTTTCATACCAACAACGCTGTGAGCTTACAAGCCACAACCCGTTGTGGCTTCGTAGATTACAGAAGGGGCTATTTTTACTGTTTAAAATTTTAAACAGTTTTACCTTTAACTCCCTTACATCCCTGAGGCAGCTCGACCACTCTTGGCGCACCAGTCATCGAGATGTATTCTTATTTCTTCCTTTGGCACGCACCGTTAGATACCGTCAGTTTTTTTCGGTAAACGTTATAGCGATCTGGAATAAACTACCCAGAAGTATTAAAATTCAGCAAAACTATCCTTTGTTTACGAGAGATTTCACTAGTTTTCTAAATTCAGGACACCTTCCAAATTTTGGGTGCTGACTCTTTGGAAGCTCCTTTCGGTTCTAATGGCGTTCAAGGACTCTGAATCCAGTGCCGGACTTCAGGCTGAAGGCAATATTGCTGGCTATGCAGTCGGTAATTAGGTTATTCCTCAGTCGACAGCGAGCAACCGTTCGCCGGCATACCTGCTGCTATTACAGAATACCTGATTCGCAACAATGAAAGGAGAAGTACTAAACCGTGCGCCCGTGTCAATACTTCCCTGTCCTGATCTTTAATCCGTTCAATAAACTGCAGTTTTTCCTCCTGAAAACACTATGAAGAACGATCAGGAGTTTGTTTCACTGTCAGCTCGACCCCCTACTGTATATCCCTTTTGACCTTGCCTGTAAACTGGCAATAAATAAATAAATAATTAATTAACTTGACCTCTCTTTGCTGATGCACACAACCCGGCGCCGACCCACGAGGAAGTTTTCGATCCATTTGAGGATGTGACCTCTGATTCCAATTCTTTCTAGCTTGTACAACCGTCTCTGGTGTGGTACAGTGTCGAAGGCCTTTTGTAAGTTAATGAAGGCTCTGATCAGCATGTCGCTCCTGCCTAACGCGTTTATTATTCTCCCAGAAGCGATAGTTTCTTCTTGTTAAAGAGCTCAAAACTCCATTCAAAATATGAATAAATAGATTTGTTGATTGTGCATTTCTTGGGCACCATCAAATCCTTAGAATACAGGAAAAACCTAAAACAAACTCCTCTTTTCATAACCACTTAAGCTTTGTTTTGGTTGTATGCTAACATAACCGTGTTTGAAATAAGGAGTTTGTTTTAGGTAAAAAACCTGCATTCAAAGGTTAAGAAATAGCAAACTTTGAAAATAAAACCACTATACAAAATGGGAATGAATGTATCAGGGTAAGAATTGTAAGGATCAAGACTAGTCTGTTGTTTACGATCGACAGTATTCATTTGACAGAGGTATAAACGCCGGCGGTCCATTCGAAGGGATAAGCACTTTTAATCAGATGAGAGCGCATTCGATTCTGGTGTGAGGTCTGCCGACTAATTAGACTTAGTTAAACTGATCGCTAAAAAGGTGGAAATGGACTAGAAGCAAAAAGAGTTCAACGATAAGAAACTTTTAATGCTCTTCTACAGTTGTCATATTTGTATTTTATAATATAGTGTTGATTATGTTCGATATACCTTTATGAAACAACTAGTAATACTCGTTTAATAAAGCAACCTAAAAGCCTAGGCGTCAAGCTTGCTGTGCATTCAAAGTACGTAGAGCATACATGATGCTAAAAATGCAAAAAATATACTGCTAACAAGCAGAGAAAAAATCAAGTTTTTCAAAAATGTTTTAAAGCAAATTCTTTAAAAATTATTAAATTATATATAAAATAAACATGCTCTCGAAAAATCATTGAAAATGTAAAATAATCATTAATTGTTTAATTAGTTTTAACAGTAGAAAAAGCTGCTTTTTAGATCATGGATATATAAATAATTAAAGTGAGAACCTTGAGTATAGCCAGAGGATACGTTTTAATGAGTCTCGTAGCTCACTAACAACCAGCTTTATCCCTTTTCCATACAAATGCGCAAGGAGGTTCTTTACAATGTCTGTTTGTTATCTAATTTTTGATCATACTTATTTATGTAATTTATCATCCACAAGAAGCTGACCTACTATTCATAACTTAACTGTACACGATTTCGCACTCGTTTTTAATGTATTTTTTTCCAATGACAGTGCCCTTCCGGGTACTCAAACAAAACATCTATCTATCTATATACTAAGTCATGGAATTAGGTCTCCCCTTCTCGACTTTCTCAAAGCTTACCTTGAAAACCCATATTTAGGTAGTAAAAATTCAAAACGTGCTCTATGAACCATCTGATATAAGGAGTGGAGTACTAAAAGGGACTATCATCGGTCCCCTCCTATTTCTTTTATATATTAATGACTTATCCTCTATACAAATGTCAGTTAAAACATTTTTATATGCAGACGAATTTAAACTTGCATATGCATATAACAAGCATTCAGTAGCCAGTATGCATAGAACGATTGAAAATGATCTTAAAAGACTAAGCGAATGGAGTATTCAATGGCAAATGCCATTCTCGCCTCGTAAATGTCATCTCCTGATTTTTCGTCCGCGAAAACTTCCTCCCATAATATTCAACGATCAGAAAATAACCAAGACACCATCAATAAAAGACTAAGGTCGTAGCTATACAAATACGCCATATTTATCCCTCCAAGTTAAACAAATAATAATATAAAATAAAAAGGTTTATTGATTTGGCACTGCTTTGGCGCGGTCAAATATCACAAAAATTCACTAGACTATGCGAATTCATTTGTAAAAATTTCTCCTCGCCTGCCCTAATGACACGACTCCTTTAAATGTACGTTTTACCTCTCCTGGATTACTTCTTAATTTTCTTTAGCATAATGCCCTCAGATGGCCGAAAGAAACTTGAAGGCATTCAAAGATGCTTACCAGATCCTTATCTTAATGTGATGTCATCCAAGGCTCAAACACGGAACTATACAATGGATATGGTCTTCAACCCGTCTGGATCATAAGACTTCAAAATGGTCTCACGTTTCTATTCAAAATCGCACACGACAAAGATATTCTCAGAATGAATATACTAACAAATCAAAACGGTCCCCGAGACACTAGAAATAGCGAAAATATTATAAAATGCCTAAAATCATAAAAGGCCCAACGACCCAACTTCTATTCCATAAGATACGCGGCAATATGGAATGCCCTGTCAAGATCTATTAGAAATAGTCAATCCATAATAGAATTTAAAATAAAAATCAAATGCTATCTATTAAATAATAACGCACGTATATTTTTGCATAAGATAGGACATTTTTAAAGTCAGTTCTTTAGCATAGAATTCGGACCAAAAGGGCTCTGATTGTACCTATGTTGGGAATTAACAGTCACGCATTCGTATTTTGAGTGCGTTTTATGCTGCGACGGATCCTTCCCCAAACTTTTCGGTGATAGCTACTTCGCGTTATTTTCTGAGTCCTCCCGATGAGCTGCCGTCTATCTGCACCTAGAAGTCGTTGTGGTCAACAATCAAGCTGAAAATCCAAACGTACTTAGCGCTTCAGGACCTGCAATGCACATATAGAGGATGAATTTACTTGTGGGACTTATCCCTTGGCTTCGTTGTACACTTTTTGAAAACGAGCAAACCGTAGCTGTAACGTGCCCGGGACGTACAAGCAGTGACCCAGAAGGAAAGGAAGACGTGGATGTGTACAATATACTAGTAACCTAAATACAGTAAGAAACTAATGGGAAGGGGAACCTAGGTACAAAAATAATCTAAGTCCGTTGGATGGCTGTTCAGTTGAGATCCGAGAGGAGCGATGGACGGGCTGCGGAGATGGTTCCTGGTCGTAGATGTTGCCGGAAAATGGGGATCCAGGATTTAATTCCTCAGCCGTATTTATAACATCCCCATTGACAAGGTCAGCTCCCACTGGTGAGGATTGGTTGAGTTGTATTAGGGAAATGAATTAAAACAAACTTAAGCTAGGTATATTTTACTTACATTAACATTTAATCTATATTATTATGTTATTAAACTTTATAAGAAACATAAGTCATGTTTAAGTGCTAGACGTATAAATAGGATGAAGAATCGCGCGCGCACCCCTTAAGGGGCGCGTTTTCTAGAAAATTCTACGGACGCGCGTGAAACACGTGGTTAGAACTTTCTACATAGCTGGTGGTTAGTGACCTACAACATTCATAACTGACTATTATCTGGCTAAACGCAATGGCTCTGAATTTAATGATATATATATATATATATATATATA
>WEDG01007002.1:0-26630 GCA_017591395.1 Schistocephalus solidus | reverse complement strand
TAAACTTACAAAATTTGAACTTTATTTCTAGAACTAACCTGTAGATTCCGTCCTTTTGACGTAAATCTGCGAGAACTTTAATGAGGCTATGTTGGGTGAAAAAGTTTAAAAACTTTATATTTTACCCTTTTGCAATTGCAATAACTGCAAGTGTGTGCAGCTGATAATGAGGTAGAAATACAATAAATTGTCAATAATTAAGCTAATATTTTCAACAGGAAACGAAGATATCGGTTTAAAATTCGAGAATTCACTTATCTTCAAATTTTAACCGAAATTATTTTTGAAGCTTAAACCTAAGTCCTTGATGATGGAACTTTCAGTCATAGGGGTGCCTTGAAAAATAACTGGATGTGGTAGTCTTTAGAGCCCAAAGCACATGTAATGACATATAGAAGGTGAGAATTGAATTTTCCACTTAACGCTCCACGCGGAAAGTGAAAGAAAGTCTGCATAGATTTCTTATAAGCATCGTTTGACCGAAGATTTAGAGAAGGTATATACGCATTTAAGATCGTCTGCATAAATAAAAGAATGATAGTGTTAAACTCCTGATGTAATATAATTTATATAAGCCAAAAAAGGACGTAGAATGGTGCTGCGAAAGGACGTCGCTTACAAACGCATTAAATTGTTTATATTCGAACAGCAGAAATGCAGATACAGCTTCCTCCACCACGACCCTCGTGCCAATAATTCTGTATGTAGGCGTAGAATTTAAAAGAGAATTGGCAGTCGGTTATGCAGAGTGTTGCCCACGTCTCTGTAACTATTACAATGTCTGGGCGGTGGATCAAAATCAGAGGCTGGAGTAGAGGCATCGTATTTAACAGCGATCTGCAATTCAAAACGAACAGTTTAAGGGGGGTCACGTTTTTTGTTTCTGAGACGTGGCAAATAGGCTGTTGGACTGCGTTTGTTGGACAGTGATATGTTTTACAGGAAGACCTACCCTGACTAAACAGAGTAACTCGTTAGCCAGGGGCCTACAAAAAGTTTGTAAATCTGACGGCTTTCCGTCACGACAATAAATTCCATCAACCAATATTTCACTTACAAGGGCTCCATCATTCTGCCAAAAATTGGCCAAACAGCGATCTGGCAAAACTCGCGCTTAGATTTCTTATGAATCGGGAGTCCATTAAAAGCTAAATAATTTACAACTTTATTGCCTATTACACGCATGGAAGGGTCTCCAAACTGCTGAGTTAGCTGCTTCACAAGTCCTACATGAAAGTAATCACCACTGCCCGGGGTCGTTACCGTTGAAACTCACATGCCCCACCCAACAGCATTCGTGCGTCTGAAGGTATGTCCGTGGTCTGCCGTCTGCTTATCTTCAAAAAACTGCCCAGATGAATCAGTGGTGTACGCGATTTTATTGCCATGACATCAGCGCCCCTCATATAGTGGGTTCCTTTTCCATTCGAGAAGTCCTTGAAGCGTCGTTGGCAGTCGCGTCCGATGCTATAGCAATCCAACTCATATCCTCATCAACAGAGGATTTCTCAGAGAAAGAGCCGTCACATGATGAACTGGAAGAGGAGGTGAGAAACGAGGACGATGAAGATGACACGCACGGGTATATTTCTCTCATTATCTCAGCAATTTTGTGAAAATCCTCAAGAAATCCTGGCTTTGCATGTCCTAAGTGTTCTTTTAGAAATAGGTCTCCACATACTACAAAAAACAAAAAAGGATGGTGTACATAGAAAAGGGAAGATTAAGGTGAAGGCAGTTATGTCTCTGCGTAGCAGCGTGGAAGCATAGTAAATGGCGTGGCACGGCGTGGTCTCAATTGAGAGCTCAGTGTCCGATCGATTAGCCAATATTGATGCGCGCAACATTTTGCACCCATTGCGATGCGTAATAGGGGGACATTGGCAACCAATCAAATTCTAGCAACGATTGAAGAACGCGTGGTTCAGCTCCGAATCATATTCAATTGCTATAAGGGTGTGCCCTTTCTGTCTGCCACGTTTAAAAGGCACAGAGCGTTTCGACGCGTTTTCGTCATTGTGATCCCTCTTTTAGGCTTTTGATTTGCTCACATCTTTAACCTTCTCGTCTTACAGCTTTGTAACCCGTCCTTGAGGGTACTGCGCTAAACCCACTCTATCACAGCATAAGACACAATGCGCAAGTTAGTGGGAAGATATAATTTAGTATAAAAATTAAATTGTGAAAAATATGTATTCTTTATTTCGCCGTCCTCTGTCACAGTTCATGGACAATAAAGCATCTATCATCCTCAGATTTTTCCTTAAACAGAAGAAACATTTTAGTTCGAGAAGAAAATTGGTGTTTCATCAGTTTTAACAAATAATAAGTAAAAATCATCAATATATTGATAAATCTTACATATATCCAGGAGTTAATGCAATATTTATACTTATGCTAATATATATAGGCATACATTTATACCTTGATGTCAGGCCAATATAGGCAGACTGTTAATACTACTTCAGTAGTCAGATTAACCCATACTCAACATATAACATCATGAATGCCAGTTATACTACTTCAGTAGTTACATTCATCCATAATCTGCACATAAATTCATGGTAAATATGTAAATATGCTGAGAAAATATTGTACCTCATATTGAAGATTGCGTCAGTAGAGGCAGCTTGTGCCTGGCCCACGAATATCGATGAACTTACATTTATATTTGCCAGATTTATTGTTATAAACGTGTATTCTATTGCCATTTTGAACGTGAATAGGGAGCTCAAGGGCGAAAGCCTAATTCCCTCAATAAAGTGATGAAAGTGAATTTATCATGATTTCTATCAGTATCAGTATATTTGAGGGAGATGTAGGTGAGTCACCTTTGAATTCCCTATTTGTACATGCGAGTTGTGGTATCAAAAAATAGTGTCTAAATATGTTGGCGAGGCCAACATAGTTCAAAAAGAGCAGACAGTAAAAAAACCCTGGTGATATTTAGGAGAAAAAAACTGTCGCCCTTGGGGGGGTCCAACGGGGGGCATTGTGGAGGTTACATGAATCAGCCAGATGCTCCCTTGCTGATTGCATAGTCCGTTGAGGGATTTCAAAGGCGAAAATATATGCCCAGATCATCCTCTGTCGATTGCGGTTCGAAACAATGGAGAATGTTCATACACCTCATGGACGACGGTCGCCAGGTCCAGCTGATGCGAATACTCACGGTGTCACCAAGGTGTAGAAACAATTAAGCAGCGAAGACCTCGAGGACCCCAGCATGGGAATTATGGGAGAGTGCAAGACCTTTACCGAAAATAACAAACATGAAGAAATGTTACTTATATATAGCTAGTAGTATCATAAATACCAATTTGATGACGTCAATCTTGCAGCTTTCAGTTCGTGTTGTAGCTCACACCATTATATCGATCTAACTTTTGCTTAAAAACCTCCAGGGAGTCTGACATAACAACATCTAGAGAAAGACTATTCCAAGCTTCGACTACTCTTTTGGAGAAGAAGAACTTTCGAGTGTCTAGCCTTGCTCCAGTCACACGTAATTTGTACAGCGGCATATTTGGATGAAAACCTTGGAAAGGAAGGCTATATTGTGGCGTTTGAAAGATAGGGGGGTGGCATAGAAATGAGATTTTGAGGGAAGATAGCATAAATTGGCGGAAAACGTGCATTTGAAAAAGGAATAAATGATTTCGAAAAAATGGTAACAAAATTAGAAGTGTTTATTATTTGGGGATTTCAGACATTTTTTGGGTTGGGTAAGATGCTAACGTTAGCGTTCGCAGCTATTGTAGATGCTGATGGGTTAGCAGGTTTCCCGTCGGTAATGAAATTACTTATTTTAATGCCTGGATTAGCCAATGATTCAGATTTACTTGGAATTTTCTTAGGTTTAGTAGATTTGGCCGCTATAGCAGGCATAGTTTGCTTGGGATGAGAAAGATGAGGCCTTTACACAATTTCACTCAAACCACGAACACGGTTAATGGGTGAAGATTCAGCTGCAATCTAAATTGCTGTTGATCCGGAGGGCCATGGGCTTGCATTTGCTACAGGACAAATCTCTGAGATAACTTTTGATATTGAAGGTGTAGACGAAGGCTTCTTGTTTGCTAATGAGGGTGAAACCCGACGTTCCATTGGGGTTTTAACCCTACAGATTAACAACTTTTTTTCAAATATTAAGCTGAGTGTTCATGCTTAGAGAAAATAAGGTCAACTTCAATCGCTGAAAAATGTTGACCAGAACTGGCGGGTTTTTGCTACGGGAAGACAACCTTTTAGCTTCAGCGACTTTAAAGTTAAAGCCGCATGAGTAAAGGAAATGAAATAAATAAATAAATTGTGTATTTAAGGCCCAGAGGGGCCCATCATTACAAACTTAGTACCGTGGTTTAAATAAATACAGAGTGGATAATTGCTGCAACGGCCAGGGGGATTTTACTCTTGGGAACGTTTTTAAAAGAAAATTGAAACTTCTCTTATGTCGGTCAATTGACTCGGTACTGATCATGTTTATAAAAGGCTCTAGTTTCACGCATTGTTGAGAAGTGAGTGAAGACAACTTTCCCTCAAAAATAGAACCAAGGATCGTGAAGAGAGAACCATATTTAGACATAAAGGTAATTAAGTTTTCCAGGACATCAAGGTCTAATTTCTTCATGCTTAAGGAGGGTTGCTCTAGTGGAAGTTTTACGCGAAGAGGATGTTTGCGTCTAAGTACTGACTGGGGTTTCATATTGATTTTAAAATATAAGTATTTTTCTAATTGATAATACAAAATTAAAATTGTCACTAGTGACGTTTTGCGGAATTAAAATGTAATATTTTAAATATGTGTTTTAAGCAAAGCACTGCAAGCAAATATCTGCTAGGTAACGAGTTTAAACTGAAAATAGAATTAGCGAAGAGGCTATGCAGGATAACAAATTATGTCAACTGGTATACCAGTTACTGCAAATTATTCTTCGCTGGAAATAAGGTAAACTTAGAAAAATTTTAACTTTTTTTTCTACAATTAACCTTTATATTCCGTCCTTTTGACGTAAATCTGCGAGAACTTTAATGAGGCTATGTAGGGTGAAAAAGTTTAAAAACTTTATATTTTACCCTTTTGCGATTGCAATAACTGGAAGTGTGTGCAGCTCATAATGAGGTAGAAATACAATAAATTGCCAATAATTAAGCTAACATTTTCAAAAGGAAACGAAGAAATCGGTTTAAAATTCCAGAATTCACTTATCTTCAAATTTGACCCAACCGCCTTCGACCTTGATCTTGACATTGATGGTCTCATGACCTCTACTGTCCCCTCTTCGTTTTGAACTTGGTGTCCACGATGAGTTCGCCCTCTCTCACCTCCACTGGTGTTTCTTAACAGTTGCTCTGACTGCTAAATTATCTCTCACTCAACAAGGAGCGTTCCGAACCCTCATACGTTGTCAGCAACATCACAATCCTATCGCATTGCATCTAGCTATTAATTTTTAAGTGAAGCAGTTTTTTCTTCTAATTTTTTTTAAATATACGGCTCGCCGATCTCCGCCTCTGATTTAACCGTAGGAGTTTTTTACTGCATCTTTTCTAGTTCACCGTATTGTTGACTATTGTATTAAAAATGGCAAATCGTTCTGAATCGGATATGCCCACCATACTACTCATTTATGCTGTTCATAGGGATGCTCACATAGTGCAGCAATTATGCACTTTGTATTGATTAAAACCGTAATACTAAGTTTGAAATGACGTGGCTCTCTAAGCCTTAAATATAAAATTTATTATTATTATTATCTACTGGTGGGGCCATGTGCTGGTAGGGACGAAAGGAAACTTAACACTAGTGACGTTTTGCGGAATAGAAAATGTACTTTTTAAAATTTATGTTTCAAGCAAAGTGCTGCAAGCAAAAATCTGCGGGTAACGAGTTTAAACTGAAAATAGAATAAGTGAATAGGCTATGCAGGATGAAAAATTATATCAACTGGTATAGGAACTACTGCAAATTATTTTTCGCTGGAAATAAGGTTAACTTACAAAATTTCAACTTAAGTTCTAGAATACATATATAGATTCCGTCCTTTTTTACATAAATCTGCAAGAACTTTTATGAGGCTATCTAGGGAGAAAAAGATTAAAACCGTATATTTCTCCCTATTGTCAATTGCAATAACTGCAGGTGTGTGCAGTTGATAAAGAGGTAGAAATACAAATAAATTTTCAATAATTAAGCTTCTTTTTTTCGACAGGAAGCGAATAAATAGATTTACAATGGAAGAATTCACTTATCTTCGAATTTGAACCAACTGCCTTCGACGCATGGTGGTAAAACCCGCTAAGATAAGGATCAGAGGAATACTGTAAGATTCCAACTGTAAGTTTCAAAATTCTTTTTTAATAACTACGTTAATCTTGCTTAGTATGCTTCTACTAGTCAAACATTTCTAAGTATGAACATCCTGCTACCGTTTGTTTTACTACTTAGGACTTTATTCTTTTCTTTCAATCTTTGGTTGTAAACAGGTGTTTTTAGTGCAGAATGCTGAAAGTTTCTGGTGCGAACTTCCCATTCATAATAGTCAAGTTACTATACATTTTGGAATGTTTTGCTCGTATTAATTATATAATATGGCGCTTCACATCGATGAAAGTGCATAGGTGTACGCCTTTAAGTAACTTCTGACCAACGTGAATGTTCATGAACATGCATGCTCGTGAACTTGACTCGAGTTTTGACGTGCTGTGTGCAGTTAAGTACCTGGCTCCCTCTGCTACAATTTATGCTGTAAATGCATTTACTTACTTTTAATGAGTTCGAAATAGGCTGATCAATCAATTTTTTTGAAAATCACTCGCTTTATTCAGTCTTGTTATATACACGACCATCGAACACACCATGTTCTGTATATCTGCCTTTCCCCGTCTTCCAATTTTATCAACGCAATCCAATCATCTCAGGTGTATCTCTTTACCTTTACCGACAGTTTTAACCTATGGGGTGGTAGAATCGAAGTTTCGGAGTATGGTGCCAGTTTCAGCCATATTTTCCTCACGAGAAGCTGTCCCTAAAGCACCTCAACTATTCGGAGTTGGTTGTTCCCACAATATTTTTCTTGCAAAGAGACCTGACGCATATCCTTGACTCGTACATTCGAATTTTGTGTTTTCTCTTTAATTTCTTGGTGAGATCACGTAAACTCCACAAATTGACAGACATCGCTTCCTTGTGTCATTATCACCAAAGCATCGTGGTAAACAAATTGGCGATTTCTCTGAACCTTGCTTTTTAGCTGTATATGAGTAGGGACTTTGAGCAGTACCATTATTTTCGACATTTTATGTTCCAATATGAGCTTTGTGGTTCGTTTCATGTGCGTCCAAGATCTTTGGGCTTGTTCCGGAGGAAGATTCCAAGACCGTCACTCTCCACATTAAGAACGAATAAGACTCCCCAATAGTCGTAAGTTGTAATGACTGTAATGTATCCGCGTATTCGTCGAGCGGTACTGTTTAGTATGAAGCACCCTAGGATTTTCGCTTTGTTTTGGTTAAAGCTGGTGGGCGACTGTACTCGACCTCTACTGCCTTTTCGGGTACATTTTCGGAAGTCCTGCCGACATATTGTCTGCGCTGTTACCTGGCACGAAAAACAAAGATTTTTCGGCAAGCAATATTAAAGGAGACTTCCAGATAGCTAAGGCTGTCCTTCCCTTTTTCCCTTTGTCACAAATTGTGATATGTATGATTGCGGTATTTCCGAATCACTTTTTGCGTCTTGCCTGGTTCCAATTTTGACCCTTGGCAAAATCACCGAATATGCCGATCCGAAAGTTAACTTTTACTTTATTTTATTTTTATTGCTTATATTTATATCTGATGTTTCTTCTGCTTACGAAGTCAACATGTTGCGCAACTGGATTAGACTGCCGTCGTAAGTTTGTATCATTACTAAAATACACTTAGTATTTACAAACTGCCAAACTCCCGATTATCATCAACCACACACTCAAAAATGGATAGCGAGGAAGTGGCTACCTTCCAGAAAGATCGCACAAAAATGGTGGGATCCTGATGGTGAGCAAACTTCTTGCATACCTCTTAAATTAACCATCATATTTAGATGCAGACATTCTTAACTTCGCTGGTCTATGGAACTTTGTATGCTTTCATTAAGGCCCAATGGGTGCCCTTCACTCCATGAACAGTCTACGCATCACGATGATTACTGAGGCCCTTAAATCATCTTCCTCAACTGAACATTTTCCTCTCTACGGTAAAAGGATTTTGGATGTTGGCTGTGGTGGCGGGATCCTTTCAGAGGTGCGCATTGGGCTTCTGAAAATCTCATCTCATTGTTTCTTATTGGATATTTTTAAGTCGTCTTTGTTTTCACTATAGCAGCTTTCTGAATTCCAATTTGGTTTTATTGAAACTGAAATAAAAACGCTCTATAACACTTCCCTTAATTTGTGTTGTCGCAAATTTTATTTTGATAGATTCGTAACGTTACTTTTCATCGCCTCCCTGTTCCGTAAGTTGCAATAATTAAAAAACTATCTAACTTTGTTTTCAAGCCGTTAGCGCTTCTTGGCGCAAGTGTGTGGGGTATCGATCTCATTCCCGAGGGTATCGAAGTTGCCAAACGCCATGCCTCTACTCAAGCTACCCACCGCTGGTCAGCTACGCCTTTCGGGGCGCCTGAATATTCCTGCTGCAGCGTGGCCGATGTTGCAAGTGAAAACCCGGGCCAGTTTGATGCACTTGTCGCGTCTGAAGTCTTGGAACACGTTTCAGACTGGGAGAACCTGATTAAAGATGCATCTATTTGTCTGAAGGTGATTCGCGTTTTTCGGTCTGTTTGCTCACTTTTATACCATTTTTTTAAATAAAAGCCCCAAATTTTTCGCCTAATTAGGCGCTCACTGAAGCCCTGTTGGCCATGTCTATTCTATAATATTGGTTTTATTATGTACCTTAATGTGCATAGTTTAGTTTGAATGCGCTCTGGTATCCTTTTTGGTAGTTTTCAGAAGAATATTTAAGGTAGCCATCTTTTGAATATCTTAATTGCCCAGAAACTATTCATTCAAGAAAACTATTTAATTTCTTCGCAGGTGTTGTCAGTGAATAAATTTAGAAATTTGCGTTCGAATCAATATTTCACAAGTTACTTACAGCTAATATTCTAGTTTATAATCAAGTGTGAGTTGTTTTCATCATCGCTGATTTTTGCCTGATTGTTTTGGCTTTCGGTCATGTTAACATCTAATCTGATGAAATTCGGACGAATCTCACAACATATTTGCAAACGTTTGATCAATCATAATATTCTTTGCTCGATAACCTATTAGAAACGACCTTTTACCAAATCTGCGGTCTTCAATTTACCCTACCACCACTACTTCTACCAGTATCACTACTAAGCTGCTCTAGTCTTCCATATATCTGTCTTGCCAGTCGTCAAGCATTCTTACTTTGATGGAATCCTCATGCTTCCGATAGTTGCTCTCTAAACGGTAATTTTTTGCACTGCCGATTTGAGAAACCGAGTTTTTCCAATCATACTTTCGAATCTGGTGAGGTTCCATAACCTTTACTTAGAAACGACATTTACACACACCTAATAGGTTATATTAGCTTCCCACAAATATCATGTTCGCACTTTCAAAGTCTCGTCTTAAGTATCTTTGTTCCCTTCCGTAGGGAAATCTGATTTATGTCTCTTACAGCCTTCATAATATCTCTCGCTTTCATTTTTCGACTTTTCATTGAAGCATTAAAGATCTGCGTGCATTTTCTACCCGAATTTTAATTGTTTGGTCATGCCGTCTGTTTTCTTTGCCCCGTGTAGCCCGGTGGGAGTTTCTTCGTTACTACGCTTAATAAAACAGTCCCATCTTACCTATTGGCTATCCTATTAGCTGAGCGGCTCTTCGGCTTGGTGCCTCTTGGTACGCACTCGTGGAACAAATTTATTAATCCCGACCGACTCAGGCTTGCTGCAATTCGGTGTAAGTCACTCTGTTGGGTCTGTCCTTTTACCTGTTTTATGTCATCTATTTTTCGTCTAATTTGGACTTTTAAAGGTATTTAACAGTTCTAATGAAAGAGGCTTGTCATCCGCTTCTGTTCTTCTAAACAGCTGGGTCCCCAACCAGTTAGGATGCCTCTCAAAAGACGATCGCACTGTCTTCGATGAAGTTGAAGTGAGGGAGTTAAGCAGCAGAAATGATAATTAATGTAGTTTGTCACAACTCAAAATTACCATGTGATTGTGCAGCGTTTTTATACTATGAGCGGATTTGGCAATTACCAGTGACAAAAGCACCAACTTACCTTGCAGCCAGTGATTTCAGCGGACCAACCCCGACTTGAAGTTCGTCTACATGTCGCAGTCTTATATTCGCCGTTACTGCTGAGGCCTCGAGGGAAACTCGATGTTATCATTTTGGTTCCCGCTCGCATCAGCTAGATATTTTCTTTGTAATGTCAGGCAACTCACCGTTTTCTGATAGCCCGAGTTTCAGTTTATACATTATACGCTAATGGCATGGACCCTTTTGTTGGATCTATCTATAAAATATTATTTTCCTTTCGTAGATAATCTTCAACCGAGGAAGCTTTTGGGCATGTCATACAATCCTCTCATTGACAGATGGACTTGGACACCCTCGTTGGCCGTTAACTACGCCTTTCATGCTGTGAAGGAAACTAACTAGTTTATAAACCTCCCATCCTCCCCTTCCATATTTCTTTCCCTCGAAATACCTTATCTTGCTCTTTGTCAGTACACTGCTAGGAGTACCTTTTCGTACCCTCGTAAGCCAGATCTGCAACTTTCGGGAAGGAAATTGTATGCGATTTTGTATGATCTCTAATTATGATTGACTATTGATAGAAGTGAACAGGCAAGTTCGTTAGTCCGCGTCCGAGTCGTTAATTGTCGAAATTTAATCACCGGTCTCGATTCTTGGCGTGATGATGACTCAGCAATGTGGCTCGTTGTCACTGAAACCTTGGGGCGCCAGCGTCCTCCCAGCTTGGAATTATTCGGCCTTGGCAAAGTCAACACCGAATATGGAGCCGCGAGGTCATTACGCTTATTAATCGACTGCAGGCCAGAGAACGGAAACTCAAGCAGTTCACGGCTCGCGCGGTTGTCAGCCCTTGCGAGAACTTTGGCGTCATTAAATTTAAAGGTGTGGCTTGGCTCCACGGCATGGGCTGTGATCTGAGTTAGCTTCCTTCCTCTTCACTGTCGCCGTATGTTCGGTCATCTTCGTGTGGAGTAGTCTTCCAGCTTCTCCGATGTAGTTGTTTTGTCCTCAACTTTACCACATTTGGTAAATAACTCCAGACGTTTCCTGTCGTGACAGTGGGTCTTTCGGCCTCATTACTTGGCGCCTGCTAATTGCCCTTGCTCTTTGTGCAACCTCAACCCCGAGTGATGTGAGAAAACGACTTCTGAGGCGTCCTTGACGTACGGTAGCGCTTCTAAAAATGTGGGGCTGGTGTGGTTTGGTCTCTCACCTTGGTTGCGCATGCAACTGACGGGGAAGTTGCGTGGTCAGCAGTTTGTCCGGACCACCTCACGGAGGTATAAAGATTCGACATCCTTGTCTCCTGGTTCGCTGCAGTGGCTCGCGACACACCGCTATAGCGTTAATAAGCACCTGTGTTTGTGCCTGATTGGGTGGTTGCTCCTAAAGCTCAGTGCTTGCGTCCTATTTTTCGCTTTCCTGAATAATTTTTTTAGTCCACCACAATCTTTGCGGCAGACGAAGACATCCAGAAAAGCCAGCTGGGCGGAAGCACAATTCCGGGATCCACTAAGAACATTAAAAGTAAAGCCAACTATCTTACGGGAACTGTGGAAAAATGGTTTTATGGGTAGGGCAGAATGCGGAAGCAGAAAACCCGGAAAAGCAAACTAAGAAGCTAGGAGGGGATTATCGGGCAGCCGGGGAATGGTGGATTATGTTTCAGTATCTAAATCCATTTGAGGCGCATTGCGCTGCAAGGTAAGACTGCTTTGCAGTCAGTATATTCGTCCCAGTAATTTCGGCGAGTGTGCTCCGACGTGACATGTTGTACACAGTCTTTTTAGACTTCACTTGACATGAAGCCCTAACCTGTCTGCTTTCAGCCTTTTGCAACTGTGAGGGGGAATATTTATTAGCTAAATGTGCCAAAGATTTTGAATAGTTATGCACTCGTGTCCTTTAACATGAATTCCGTAAGCAAAATGTGAGAAGTACACGATCATTGGAATGGTGGATTCGCTCTTCTAAGTGCATGCATTGAACCAAAGGGACACTCGGAGGTGTCAACCCAAACTGCACTGGTACGTATATCTACTTGGAGAGGGGATGAACTAGTAAGATGGCCTCTTCTCAGCCAGCCCAAGACGGAAGGCTTTGCTGGCGTCCAGCAATCTTTCAGTGCTTTATGTTCAGGGTCATCAATCGGTCTAAAGATTTGAGACGTTAAGTTCTGTCTGATCGGACCATTCAAAATAGAATGTTCAGCCGGGAAAAACCGTGCTCGTGCCAGAAAACCAGATTAGCGAGATAAGACGGTATTCACAGACAATTGCACTGAAGCTAAGACACTTATCTTGACCAATAAACTGCCACCTATGTTGAAAAAATGCCATAGATACGACAAAAAATGTCAGTATGCATTTTAACAGTAGGCTAGCAGCAAAGGCTGCTATTTATCCATGTAGATACAGTGAATGAGGAGGCAGCGTACGAGTACTAACGAGGTACTCGCAGCTGAAGTTGATTAGGTGCATTGGTTGAGATCAATCCCGCAGGTCTAGTTTAGAAAAGCAGCTCAATCAGTGCAAACTACTATATATTCCACCTGGCAGTGCGCCTGCACCCATACAAATCTCGAGAGCATCACGTAACACGTGAAATTTTGATCGAGTCTGTTACTGCGGGAGAAGGGAGTATTGCGTGTAGAGCTGTAGCAGCTTTATTGGTCCTTTCTCGGGAGTGGTTCGCAAAGCTGCCTTTAAAGGAAGCAGGCGCAGTAAATTTCTCCACATTTTGCCCCTCTCCTACCGACAGTCATTTCGGCACTCTGTCAACATTGTTCAATTATCATCAGATATTAAACACAACGAAGGCCGTGGATATTACTTTCTCTTTATTTGGGTGCATTAGTCAAACATAATAAAATATCATTTGGCACGTTAACTGATTATGAAGTTAGGCTCTACATCACTTGATCTACGAGTTCATGTCTTCGTTACTATGATTGGAAGTCCCACAGTGGTAATATTCCCAAAAAAGAGGGCAGCTCTTCTGCGCCGTAACTCTTCCGTGCATGTAATATGCACATCATAGACGTCAATTCAGGCACTGTAACCTAATGTTAGCCAATGTCAAACAAGGGCACTGCAACATCTGGGTTATTTCGGAAAAACTCTCTATGAACGATGGGAAAATTGATGATAGTGTGGTGATTACGTATGAAGCAAACTTACCTCTACTTCTATTTACCTCTGTTCTGCCTTATCATCATAAACTTATCTGTCTGTCGGTTATGTTCTCATGATTTCAGACTAAAATTACCCAATTTTGTTAACCTACACGAAGATGCTACTTCGCAATTCTATCTGATGCGTAAGGGTAAGCATAATTCGAACTCTGATGAACTATGTGGAGTGTTCTCAATGGAGTTAGGTCCCACATGTAAAACAGTGTTCAAAGATAGCCAACACGAGATTGTGGAAATGTGCAGGGAATTCGTAAATGGCATCCATGGAGGTGATGATATCTTGCTGTCTGCTTAGTTAACTTATTATGTGGCCGAATTATAACAGTTTGCTCGGGTCAAGTAACGATTTCTACGTGTTATCGAGCAGTTATTTGCACAAACGCCTGCTTGTTATTACTGAGGTTGCAAAGGAAGAAGCTGAATTGCTTTTGTCTGTTTCGTATTCGGTCATTGTCCCAGATGCATTTGGAGAATGCGCTGTTTTGTGGAGCAGTGTCATGGACTGTTCGAAGATAATTATGTGCACTCATATTTCAGTGACAGGTAGGCGATTTTGAGAAAATTCGAAGAACTTACGAAGCGTTAGCGTTGATAGAGGCCTGCAGAACAACTTACTTGACAGAAAAGTCGTTAGTTCGTCGTAGAATAAGAGCAAGCAAACCAAAAGTGGCCGTTTGCAGTTCAAGCAATGCTAAAGTGTGCTCTGTTGCAAGAGGATAAGTTCTGGATATACTATCAGACGGAGAATCTTAAGTTCTTAAACAGTTCAAAGGATCAACGTATAATGTCGATTGCGTGTGTCAGCGGATGCCGTATAACACTGACGGCGAGAAGACGTGAGGGTTCTCCGGGCGAATGGAAACAGCTGGTCCTCATTTAATCCGCCTAGGAAACTGGCTTGGAACTGCGCAAGGATTTAGTGTAAGACAATTTTTTTGTATTCAGAACCAGAACGTAAAGTAAGTACGGATACTGCTTACGGGTTCTCCAACTGAGAGGTTAGGTTGCTTACCCCTGCTAGCACATGACCCCATCATTAGAGGGGGCTCAGAGGGGATAGGCGTGGCCTTGTCCCAGTAACATTGCAGTATGGCTAATGATTACTGCAAGGGGCATTATGAGGTGTTCATGTGTGCCTTTCGTGGTCAAAGAAGTAAACTTAACAAAAATATATAATATTTAATGGATATAATTATATTTTTAAGCCTTTTAATGTGGTCTACTTCATCGTACGGGGTTCCAAGGGGGTTAGGTGGGGACACCCCCAGCATATTTAAGTATACCTGGAGCAATATTTGATCCTGCTGGGGATTATTGTAGATACATCCTAAGGCATCCATGTGTGTATTTAATGGCCAATTAAGCGAATTCAACTTCAATATATAATATTTTCTAAATAAAATTACCTTGTTAGCCTACGCAGGTGGCCTCCAATGAGCTGATTATGTACGCAGCTTTGTTTAACTGGGTGATTTGGTGGCTATTTGTCCAGTAGTTGTGTTCTGTGCGAATTAGTGTGAGTTCTACGGTCACGAACCACAGTTCCGACAAAATTGTTTAAATGGACTGGAAGCACTTTTCGCGCGAATCCCGGATGGGAATGGAGTTACCGAATGTCGGTGAAGATGCTGGTGCCCCCTTTCACTCTGGAACGCTGACCCCCGTCCCCACGATTACCGTCATTGCTTATCGAATCGTTATCACCCGCTCAATGTCAGCATCCCCTCATCCCGACCCTGCAGTTGCCCACAGCATTACTTTACCCACGGGTTATCCAACAGACGTGACAGAATTCCCTCCACTCCAAAAGGGACATAGCTTCATGGAGTGCTCCTTTCCTTATCTTCTATCGTGTCCTTTCATACCTTTATATCCTTCTTATTAGTAGGATCCATTTCCGACATTGCTGTCGTTCCTTCTAATGACTGTTGCGTTTGAGTGATCGGCATGGTGCTTAGAGAGCCTGTTCAAAACGCGCATCGTCTCATAACGACTACAGATGCGTTACTCGCCCGTGTGCGTGCCAACCTTGAAGTTCTCGGCTGCTTCACAACAATTACCTTCAAAGGCTTAACAGCTACTGATATTCTGGTGCGTAGGCTAACGCCATATTTACGTCTTTTATGAAATTTTGTTTATTTATATGTTTACTGTTTTATTTTAAGGTACGTTCGAAGCACATCAATATAATAGGTGAATGGTATCTTATATACCAGACTGGGTGTTAAAGATGCATTTATAAGATTTTTTATACCGTGTTGTTTGTTAATGTTAACTTAACAGGAAAAGTAAGTAGTACGGAATCAACCCAAGCATCGCCTATAAGGTTACTTCGCATGCGAAGAGGGCGTTTTATGCCGCGACAGAATTACTTTTGATGCTTCTGCTCCCTCTATGTCGTCGGTGCTAATCCATTCACTGGTAGTGATTCTAAGTAAATGAACCTACTGAAAAAAGTTGAACTGAATGGGTGCCACGCGGTTTGAATTTTCGAGCAACAAGAAGATCGAATTTAATCGAGTCTTTGCACTGAAACAAACAGTCCACAGACATTAATTGGTTTAAATTATTGCATCACTTATTTGAATCTTTCGCCCAGTTGCCTTCGATACCCGCACAGTTTGACCAGGAGAGTTCTCCAAATTGAGCACTGTCGGAAATCTTGGTCTACACAACCTACCAGTCCAATCCATTCTCTGACGGCTCTCCAAGGTTTCTGAGGACTTTTAATCGACTAGGACAGCTCTCCAAATAGAGCAACCTGCCGGAAATCTTGGCTTGGCCTACACAACCTACCAGTCCAATCCAGGCTCTAACTGCTCGTCAGGTTTTCTGAGGAGTACAGTATCCATATTCTGTCTAATTGATTGTGCAATTTATATCGAGTAACTCGTTATAACAAATACTTTTAACAACTTCCACTAGTAGAACTAGTTAAGAACGTTCGGTGGATTTCATTTATTTGCAAAAAAGGCGGAGTAGATAATTTATATACTGCTTGTGTAAAAGTGCTGATAGTGTTAAACCTACACCTAGCCACCCGTTACTTCTTTAGTCACCACAAAAGAATTCAAAAAGTCATGCCGCAAGCCGGGATTGAACCCGCGACCACCAACGCGATGGCGACGCTCGCTAACCACTTGACCACCTCATCACGGTGGCTAGAGCTCTCTCAAATTAATATGCACGCTATTGACGACACTGCCATTTGTGGAGGCTGTCAAAAACTGTCCATGAAGCTAAACCAGCTCAAAGATGAGATAAGACAAAATATTTTGCGCTCAAAAAGCACCTCTTTAAGCAGTAGATGCCACTCAGGAGTCCACTGGACGACTAACCAGAAGCAAAACAACTGATACTCGATCAAAGGGTGTCCCAAAAACAACTACGAAAGCTGCTACGGCTACCGAACAACAAGTACCAACGGCGCAGGACAAAAATAGTTCGCCTAAAACAAAAAACGCCGTCCAAAATGCAAAACTGACACCAAAAAGGAAAAAGCCAATGGAAAACCGACTTAGAACGCTTCCTCAAAAAGGCTCGAACACGGGGCTTTGACCATTGCCTTATCCTTTACAGGAACTACTGAGATTCTTACACAAAGGACAAGCAGTGGAATCGATTCCCCAACCGAAACTACCACCTGCGATTCAAAATCGTCGAACCCGTGGAATTCGCCGAAACCAAATAAAACCGGATCAAAGCCAACACATAGCCAATCAGCATCCCCTCCATCATCACCAGTGCGCAACGTGAAACCTTCTCACCAGATAGTGGAAGACAGCGTCCGAGTTACAAAAAATTCCACGGACAGAAAAAAAGTTTCATAATGCAGGGACTACCTGAATCAACAACTGCGACTCCAGTAGACCGATATTCTGAAGACATTAACCACTTTCATGAACTCCTGAACAATATGCTGGAACCTAATACGTCGATTGAACTGGAAAAAGCCTTCCGCCTCGGAAAACGTTCCGAATGCCAATCTACATCAACACGTGCTAGGCTTCTAAAAGTTATCTTGACCAGTAGCCAGGAAGCTAGTCTCATTCTGTCGAGGCACTTTAAGTTAAAAAACTCAAACCCTGGAGTTTTTCTCAACAGGACTTCTCACCTGTGGAGCGTAACAAACGCCATCAACTTGTCATCTAACTAAGACGGCGGCTCAGCGAGGGGGAATCAAATTTGGTTATTTACAACAACCAAGTGATCCATCGTCCATTGATCTCCCGTTGGAGAGGCCCATTCCGGATTACCACGCAGTTGGCTCAGTAAACAGGGTCCCGCGCCCGACTGTTAGCACTTTCCGAACAAACCACACACTAACATTCCTGTACACCAATGCACAGAGTATATTATCGACGAGCTTAAGATTCATGTCTGCGATCTATCTCCAGATATTATTTCCGTAACAGAAACTTGGTTGTCCCAACACGTGGACGACTGAGAGGTAACTATGGCTGGCTACCAACTTTTAAGAAAAGACAGGAAAGAGCGTCAAGGAGGTGGTGTACTTACATACGTGAAAAGTGAACCTACAGTTTTAGACAAAACTTATAAACTCGCGTCTACTTCCGAGGCGATATGGCTATCTGTAAAAGTGCCAGGTACATCAAGTCTAGATGTCCTGACAGTCTACCGCCCACAGAGAAGAGACCCCGTAGCCGATGCTCACCTGCTAGAGGAGCTTTAAAAGATTGCTACACTGTTGGATATCCTGATCATGGGTGACTTCAATGTGCTCTCACATCGACTGGAGCTCGACCTGCGCACATAGATCTGATCTAGTTTTTGACGGTTGTTTTCTGAGCACGAGGCTCAAGCTACGTCTCACACAGCACGTCACTTTCCAACCACGGTGCGCGAAGGACAAAAGGCCAATTGCCTTGACCTAGTTCTCATGAAGTCGCACGACAGCATCGACGAAGTGTCATGTCTACCGCCGCTAGGCAAAATTGACCACGTGGTACTGCGATGGGAGTGCTCACTATTTTCTATACCAGCAAGACCCACAACAATCAAAAGAAATATATGGCAAGGCGATTTCGGTGGAATGAGGGCCAAACTCATGCGCACTCAGTGGGAACCTTTATTCTTTGGAAACATAACCGAGGACTGGGAAACGTTCCGGGACATACTGCACAGGCTCACCGAAAATCACTTTCCGATTTTGAGAAAAAGGTTAACCAACAGACCGCGATGGCTTACGCAGGCCTTAAAAATCGAAGTTAACAAAAAGCGGAGATTTTTGAAAAATTCGCTTACGGACTGAAACTCCTGCATTTCTAAATGCGAACAAAATGCAGAGAAATCGGGTCAAGGGCCTTATTTTTAGAACAGGACAGGCTTTCAAAGTGGGCCTGCTGAACCGGGCCACCGTGAACCCGAAACTGTTTTACGGTTACCTCAGGCAGAATACACGGAACAAGGATCTAATACCCCTGCTGAGGACCGCCGAGGGCATAGACCTTACTGAAGACGGTGCGAAGGCTGATCATCTTTCGGAATTTTTCCAGTCGGTTTTCACAAAGGAAACGAGATACGATCACCCTACCGATGGCTTCGAAGTGGATGCAATAGTCGAGACTGTTAATTTGACTGCGACTACTGTCCTCAAGGAACTTTTGGGGCGTTAAAGGAATCTAAGTCTCCGGGTCTCGATGATGTACCTGCCAAGCTGTTGAAAGAGCTCGCGAGAGAGTTGGCAAAACCACTCTCTACGCTTTTCCAAACATCCTTTCAGTACGGAAGTCTACCAGCCGACAGGAAATCCGCATGGATTACGCCGCTTTATAAGGGTGGAAGCTCGGTTTCTGCAAAACAATTATCAACCGGTCAGTCTTACTTCAGTTTGCTGCAAAATCATGGAAAAAATAATTAAGCAACAACTAATGCAGTTCTTCGAACATTACAATCTGCTATCCGAAGCCCAGCACGGTTTCCGAAGAGGTAGATCCTGCGTCACAAATTTGCTCTACTGTTTAGAACGTTGGACTGAAGCGGTCGATAGTAGAAATATGGTGCACACAGTCTATGTAGACTTAAAAAAGGCTTTTGATAGCGTGCGCACTACCGCCTTCTTTATAAACTCAACCGCATAGGCGTAAGAGGTAGACTTCTGACATGGATAGTAAACTTCTTAACTGGCCGCTCACAAACTGTCCATATCAGCGACAAACAGTCGACTTAATTTGAGGTTGAAAGTGGTGTTCCCCAAGGCTCTGTTCTCGGCCCTATTTTGTTCATTGTCTACATCAACGATTGTGCCAACGAAATGGACTGCGATATTGCTATGTTTGCCGATGATCTCAAACTTTGGCGCGTCATTCAAACTGCGGCGGATGAAGAGAACTTGCAGGCAAACTTAAATCGACTCCAGAAATGGTCAAATGACTGGCTCCTGCCGTTTAATGAGAGCAAGTGCAAAATCATACGAGTCGCGAAAAGCAATCCTTCGAACCGTGCGGTTAACAGTCTGAATGGCATTCTATTGAAAGAAGTGAATGTCCAAAAGGACCTTGGAAGTTTGGATTATGTGCTCGCTTAAACCCTCCCTACATTGCGCAAAGGTAGCGAAGTCAGCCATGTCGATTCTGTACCTCGTTAAACGAGCTTTTGCAGCCTTCACTACCGACTGCTTCGCTAAAGTCTTCGGAACATTCGTGCGGCCACAGTTGGAGTCCGCTTTTCAAGCTTGGAGATCCTGGGCGGCAAAGGACATCAACATCCTCGAAAAGGTCCAAAGGCGAGCAACCAAACTTGTCCTTGGGCATGGCTCACAGCCTTATGAAACATGGCTCTCGAGTCTCGATCTCTTTCCCTTGCACTATAGACAGCTTTGGAAGGACCTGATACTAACATTCCGCATACTACACGTCCAGGACTGTTGTCTGGTGCCAGGGGATTTCTTCGAGTTAGCAAAAACAACGAACTTGAGAGGTCATCCTCTCAAATTACGTGTGACTGGAGCAAGGCTAGACACTCGGAAGTACTTCTTCTCCAAAAGAGTAGTCGAAACTAGGAACAGTCTTCCTCTTGATATTGTTATGTCGGACTCCTTGGAGGTTTTTAAGCGAAAGTTAGATCGATATAATGGTGCGAGCTACAACACAAACTGAAAGCTGCAAGAGCGATGTCAGCAAATAAGGTATTTATGATACTACTAGCTATATTTGAGTCACATTTCTTTTTGTATGTTATTTTAGTTCGAGGGCTTGCATTCTCCCATTATTCCCATGCTAAGGTCCTCGAGGTCTTCGCTGTTTAACTTATTTGCACACCTTGGTGACACCGTGAGTGTTAGCATCAGCTGAACCTGGCGGTCGTCGTCCATGAATTTAATGAACGTTCTCCTTTGGTTCGAACCGCAATGGACCGAGGATGATCTGGGCATAAATTTCCGCCTTTTAAATCCCAAAACGGACTATGCAATCAGCAAGGGAGCATCTGGCTGATTCATGTAACCTCCGCAATGCCCCCCGTTGGACCCCCCCAAGGGCAACAGTTTTTTTCTCCTAAATATCACCAGGGTTTTTTTTACTGTCTGCTCTTTTTCAACTATGTTGGCCTCACCAACATATTTAGATACTATTTTTTGATACCACAACTCGCATGTACAAATAGGAAATTCAAAGGTGACTCACCGACATCTCCCTCAAATATACTGATACTGATAGAAATCATGATAAATTCACTTTCATCACTTTATTGAGGGAATTAGGCTTTCGCACTTGAGCTCCTTATTCACGTTCAAAATGGCAATAGAATACACGTTTACAACAATAAATCTGGCAAATATAAATGTAACTTCATCGATATTCGTGGGCCAGGCACAAGCTGCCGCTACTGACGCAATCTTCAATATGGGGTACAATATTTTCTCAGCATATTTACATATTTACCATAAATTTATGTGCAGATTATGGATGAATGTAACTACTGAAGTAGTATAACTGGCATTCATGATGTTATATGTTGAGTATGGGTTAATCTGACTACTGAAGTAGTATTAACAGTCTGCCTATATTCACCTGACATCAAGGTATAAATGTATGCCTATATATATTAGCATAAGTATAAATATTGCATTAACTCCTGGATATAGGTAAGATTTATCAATATATTGATGATTTTTACTTATTATTTGTTAAAACTGATGAAACACCAATTTTCTTCTCAAACTAAAATGTTTCTTCTGTTTAAGGAAAAATCTGAGGATGATAGATGCTTTACTGTCCATGAACTGTGACAGAGGACGGCGAAATAAAGAATACATATTTTTCACAATTTAATTTTTATACTAAATTATATCTTCCCACTATACTTGCGCATTGTGTCTTGTGTCGTGATAGAGTGGGTTTAGCGCAGTACCCTCAAGGACGGGTTACAAGCTGTAAGACGAGAAGGTTAAAGGTGCGAGCAAATCAAAAGCCTAAAAGAGGGATCACAATGACGAAAACGCGTCGAAACGCTCTGTGCCTTTTAAACGTGGCAGACAGAAAGGGCACACCCTTATAGCAATTGAATATGATTCGGAGCTGAACCACGCGTTCTTCAATCGTTGCTAGAATTTGATTGGTTGCCAATGTCCCCCTATTACGCATCGCAATGGGTGCAAAATGTTGCGCGCATCAATATTGGCTAATCGATCGGACACTGAGCTCTCAATTGAGACCACGCCGTGCCACGCCATTTACTATGCTTCCACTTGCTGCTACGCAGAGACATAACTGCCTTCTTTACCTTAATCTTCCCTTTCTATGTACACCAACCTTTTTGTTTTTGTAGTATGTGGAGACCTATTTCTAAAAAGAACACTTAGGACATGCAAAGCAAGGGATTTCTTGAGGATTTTCACAAAATTGTTGAGATAATGAGGGAAATATACCCGTGCGTGTCATCTTCATCGTCCTCGTTTCTCACCTCCTCTTCCAGTTCATCATGTGTCGGCTCTTTCTCTGAGACATCCTCTGTTGATGAGGATATGAGTGGGATTGCTATAGCATCGAACGCGACTGCCAACGAAGCTTCAAGGACTTCTCAAATGGAAAAGGAACCCACTATATGAGGGGCGCTGATGTCATGGCAATAAACTCGCGTACACCACTGATTCATCTGGGCAGTTTTTTTGAAGATAAGTAGACGGCAGACCTCGGACATACCTTTAGACGCACGAACGCTGTTGGGTGGGGCATGCGAGTTTCAACGGTAACGACCACGGGCAGTGGTGATTACTTTCATGTAGGACTTGGGAAGCAGCTAACTCAGCCGTTTGGAGACCCTTCCATGCGTGTAATAGGCAATAAAGTTGTAAATTATTTAGCTATTAATGGACTCCCGATTCATAAGAAATCTAAGCGCGAGTTTTGCCAGATCGCTGTTTGGCCAATTTTTGGCAGAATGATGGAGCCCTTGTATGTGAAATATTGGTTGATGGAATTTATTGTCGCGACGGAAAGCCGTCAGATGTAAAAACTTTATGTAGGCCCATGGCTAACGAGTTACTCTGTTTAGTCAGGGTAGGTCTTCCTGTCAAACATATCACTGTCCAACAAACGCAGTCCGACAGCCTATTTGCAACATAAAACGTGACCCCCCTTAAACTGTTCGTTTTGAATTGCAGATCTCTGTTAAATACGATGCCTCTACTCCAGCCTCTGATTTTGATCCACCGCCCAGACATTGTAATAGTTACAGAGACGTGGGCAACACTCTGCATAACCGACTGCCAATTCTCTTTAAATTCTACGCCTACATACAGAATTATTGACACGAGGTTCGTGGTGGAGGAAGCTGTATCTGCATTTCTGCTGTTCGAATATAAACAATTTAATGCGTTTGTAAGCGACGTCCTTCGCAGCACCATTCTTCGTCCTTTTTTTGGCTTATATAAATGATATTACATCAGGAGTTTAACACTATCATTCTTTTATTTATGCAGACGATCTTAAATGCGTATATACCTTCTCTAAATCTTCGGTCAAACGATGCTTATAAGAAATCTATGCAGACTTTCTTGCACTTTCCGCGTGGAGCGTTAAGTGGAAAATTCAATTATCACCTTCTATATGTCATTACATGTGCTTTGGGCTCTAGAGACTACAACATCTAGTTATTTTTCAAGGCACCCCTATGACTGAAAGTTCCATCACCAAGGACTTAGGTTTAAGCTTCAAAAATAATTTCGGTTAAAATTTGAAGATAAGTGAATTCTCGAATTTTAAACCGATATCTTCGTTTCCTGTTGAAAATATTAGCTTAATTATTGACAATTTATTGTATTTCTACCTCATTATCAGCTGCACCCACTTGCAGTTATTGCAATTGCAAAATGGTAAAATATAAAGTTTTTAAACTTTTTCACCCCACATAGCCTCATTAAAGTTCTCGCAGATTTACGTCAAAAAGGACGGAATCTACAGGTTAGTTCTAGAAATAAAGTTCAAATTTTGTAAGTTTACCTTATTTCCAGCGAAGAATTATTTGCAGGAACTGGTAAACCAGTAGATATAATTTTTCATCCTGCATAGCCTCTTCGCTAATTCTATTTTCAGGTTAAACTCGTTACCTAGCAGATATTTGCTTGCAGTGCCTTGCTTAAAACACATATTTCCAAATATTACATCTTCTATTCCGCAAAACGTCACTAGTGACAAGTTCCCTTTCGTATTATCGATTTGAAAAATACTTATATTTTAAAATGAATATGAAACCCCAGTCAGTGCTTAGACGCAAACATCCTCTTTTGCGTAAAAAATCTCAGTTCTCTTAACACTAAAATTTCGACAAATTGTAGACCAGAGCAATTTTTTCCCATCTTTCGTTTCTTCTTTCCAGTTTTCTTCTCCGCCACCAAATTATCCTTTTTTATAAATACTGATGAGCGTAACCTGAAGCCCAGGAATACGCTCAGCTTAGTTTCACTCAATGCGAGATCAGTTGCAAATAAGATGGCTGAGCTTAGAACAGTAGCCTTTGAGCTTGATCCACATATGCTGTGCATCACTAAATCCTGGGCTCACTCTCTTATTTCTGACTCAACGCTTGCCATAGATAATTTCAATTTGTACCGACAAGACCGCACTGAAAAACGTGGCGGTGGTCGCCTCCTTTATATTAAGTCATCCTTTGTACATTTCACTTTTCAGCTGAGCATTTCGTCATTTTCTGGAAATGTATGCTTTGCTTCAGTCATCCTCCCCCACAATAAAAAAGCGTTAATTGGCTGTGTATATAATCCTCCGTGTAATTCTGGCAATGAAGGCGAGCTCTGTGAACTATTTGAAAAAATTGCAGACACTCAATTTGATGTCAAAATAATCGTAGGCGATTTCAATCTGCCAGACATTGACTGGCAGACAAATTCCTCGCCGCCTAAACATCAGAAATTGGTTCAGTTCAGTTCAGTGTATTTGAGGAAAATAGGCTTTTTATAATTTAGAATTTAGAATTTATATTTGGTTAGCACCGGGAAGGTACTGTCTAAGCAAATATTAGTAACAAAATAAAGTTATGACAATGTGTGCAGATAAAATGTACAAATTCATACATATGTCAACAGTTACCAATGTTTTAAAATCTAATGGTGAAGTAGAAAAAATAGGCAGTGAAAAAAAACCTCTACCATGAAAATGGAGGCAGAGTTCAATAGGCCTTCATTTTCGAATAGAAGGTAGGACAAAAAACTGCTTAGGAAAAAAATGGTCAGGTAGTAGAATAGGATAATACTGCAGTAGCTTTTCAGAATGAGATAATGAAACGTCGAGGTGATTCGTTCTTGATCACTTAGGCGTTTGAAACAGAAGCTCACGAAAATGCGTCAATGAACTTAAGTCCTCAGCATCATAGGATCCAGAATTGAATTCTGATGATGGTTAGTATCCAAAGAAACCGCAGCATTTAAGACTGTGGACCACCGAATTTGTACGTCCAAATGACGTCATCGTTTGGAGGACGGGTGATATAAGGAGACATTATAGTTCATGGGAGTCTCAAGGTAGCGTAAATATAGTTTCAAGAGGGTTACTCAAATTCCCGATGGTCCTTTCTCCGAGTCATGTGGAAAGCTACTGGGAAAAGATGAGCAAAATAAAAGGTTAATAGAATCAGTGTTAAGATAAATGTGCAGTCTTCGCTTGAATGCAGATAGACTAGTTAACGACCTAATTTTAATTGGCAAGTTATTCCAAAGAAAACTACACCTAGAAGCAACGAAGAGAGAGCGTTTACACGTGGAGGATGCAGGGGGAGGTATAATTAGTGCAGAATTTCTTAGGTTATAAGGAAGACTAACAGGAGTAATGACAGAAAGCTTTGGGAGAGTTGAACTATTATTTAGTCGGAAAAGGAGACAAAAGCCTGCTTCAAGTCTCCTGACCAAAAGAAATTTTAGCTTCATTAGGTGGCATCTTGTTGAGTAGGAAGTAGTTGAAAGAGTCGGAAATAGGAGTTTTTTTGTGAAATGTCTTTGGACATTTTCAATTTTTGAACGGCTAGATTCGTTCATCAAACCGAAGAAAGGACAGCAAAATTCATGAATGGGAAGTACAAACATACGATAAAGTCTTAATTTAATTTCAGGAAGGTAGAAATTATAGGAAATAAAACCGCAAATCTGAGCAGCTTTGGCCATAGTTCTTTTGGCGAAAGATCTAATTTATTGGAGGAACATTCAATCATAGTGTAGCCTTCAAAATTAAGAGGTGGCGGCAGCCTTACAGGCCCAACACTCATGTAGCGACACTGAGTAGGTGAGAACTCCATTAGCAATGTGGAGCTCCAGGCGGAAAAAGCGTCTTAGTCTGAATGAATTTAGATAAATAAATAGGTTTATCGATTTGGCACTGCTTGGGCCCCGTCAAATCCTTAGAACTTAGGCAAAAACCTAAAAAAACTCCTTTTTCATCAACCATTTTTTCTTTGGTTTGTTTGTTTGCTTAAAAAGCAGTGTTCGAAATGAAGAGCTTGTTTTAAGTAAAAAACTGTTTTCCAAGGTTCAGAAATAGCAAAATTTGGAGTTAAAACAGCTTAACAGAATGGGATGAAAATTATCAGGTAGGAATGGTTAGAGTCAAGACTAGTCTGTTATTGACGTTCGAGAGTATTCATTCGGCAGAGGTAGAAACGTCTGCAGTCAATTCGAAGGGATTAGTACTTCT